>JAUESF010071061.1:0-39700 GCA_032274765.1 Malacoctenus tetranemus | reverse complement strand
TGTGTGTGTGTGTGTGTGTGTGTGTGTGTGTGTGTGTGTGTGTGTGTGTGTGTGTGTGTGTGTGTGTGTGTCTGTGAAGATCACTGTCAGAAAAGTGAAGTCGGGTCAGAAGGGTCACGTGAACCAGGGCAAAGAATGAAGCAAAGTGTCCTGAACTTCACAACTTCGTCATGACCTGGCATAAATCAATGCAGGCCTATTGAAAACTTAGCAAATCAGTCTGCATTTCACTCACTGCTGAGAAGCCAAGAGCAGGAAGATGATCAAGCATCTTCACGAGCACATAAACAAGCAATTTGTGGTAAATTATCAGTTTATCAGAAATACGAGCTTTCTGCCTCCTTAGCTTCACTCGCCGCACTGAGTCGCTAATAAGGCTGATGATGAATCTCAGGTTAATGAGCCATAATGATGTAAATTAGCATGAATTGATACATCAATGTTCTCCTCCAGCAGACCCTTAAACTCAGCGGGTGTGGCAAGTTCTACAGGAGCTGCAGTTGCACATCCAGTTACATGAACAGCAGTTACAAGGTTGGGTCTTTCGGTTGTTTACGGAGGACACTATGGAGTTAAGCCAAGGCAGGTGAATAGTTAAAACAGGTTTTTTCACCCAAAATATTCTACACAAGTGGCTTTAACCCCTGCTGTCGATTCAGGTGCTTCATGAGATTCACATACAAGTGTTGGAAATGAAACAACAAAAGCCAAAGGGTTATTGGCTTAGTCTTGTATTCCAGCGATCCAGCCGGCCATTGTCCTATCCTCAGTTTGATTCTGTCTCTGTCTGACCAAAGTGTTCTTGGGGAAGATGCTGAAGCCCCCCCACCCCCCTCCAATGGTGGATGATTGTCTTGCTTGTGGTAAAGCTGTGAAAAATGTGCTTGAAACCTTTGATCTTGTTACTTTTCTTTCACTGCTAGTTCTACCAAAGGTTCACTGTCACATGGAGTGGACAGTAGTAAGGCTTACTGTCCTCCCACTGTCAAATCGATGCATATAAGGCCCATAGTTGATAGTTCACTTGCGCAAAGGTATGAATGTGTGAGTGTGTGTTTCTTTCCGTTTGTTCTATCATGAACCAACGACCTTTCTAAGGTGCAAGCTGCCTACATTTGATGCTAGCTCAGAGCGGCTCCTGCAACCTCAGCGACCCCTCAAAAAGAAAACGATTTTGAGAAAATGAATGAATGCATGATGAACTCGCATGCACGAGCTGAAGTGCGTTGCATTTTTCCTGGAAACAACAGAAGCGATAAACTAAAAACAATCGAGATGACTAAACAACAGAAACGATCAAGGGGTCATGGTGGTGGGAGGATTTCAGCAGATTGTTCGGCGATCCAGGACCAAAGGGGTCGGTCGTCTGAAGCGGCACCTTAAACTTAACGGTTATGTGATTATCACACTTCTGACTCTTTTTTTTTTTTATTTCCTGCGTTGTAACAATGAGTCAGAACTGAAGAGGATCAAAGAAAGTGACTTCCAGTTTTCACTTCCCAGATGAGTCATAGACTCCGTCCGATGCATTTCATGACAAGCCCTCGAAGCGTGAGTCCTGCCGAGACGCAATTACCGGGGCTGGCTGTAACAACGCAGTGCTACCGTGGAAGACTACAAAGTTAGTGTGGAAGGATCTCTGTTGTCTGGTGCGTCGCTATCGTCATGGCGACTGCCACCCCCCCCCCACCTCCTTGACAACTTTGGTTCTGCCCCATTGCATATTGGAGAATAAATGATGAGATGCAGGATTATCCGATATGGATGTAATTTCGAAGGATGGCAGTTGTGGGGAAACGTATGATAATCGCCAGGCTGGTCTTTAGCTGCACTATAGGTTTTACACTCAACTGTAAATCTTTATTACAGTGACAGAAGCAGACCACACGTACACGTTACTCATTCTCTCTACCTGAGCACAGGCTCGGCTTTGCATACAATTAGCATTCAAATTCAGAGGGTCTTTCCTTTTTTTTCTTCGCCTCAGTGACAGAGGCCCCACATGGACCCCGGGTTAGCGCTCCCCCCCCTCCCCACCTACACCTTTGTTAGAGAAAGGTGTCGACTGCGTCCCCCTCGTGCGATGATCACTTTTTCAGTATAAAAGGAGCATTTTGAGCGCAGTGATTAGCGTCAATTGGGAGCTGCTGGCGACGCCGACCTCTTGATGCCGCGCTCAGGCTCGCCTTCACAGTCCAGTCAGCTAATTGGCCTGTAAATCCTTTAGGGCTCAAATGGTGACAGTCAGTGTCCAACTGGTGCAATGGGGAGGAGGGCGGACGCCACCACGACTGCTCTGAACCGATGAAGCTTTGTGAAAATGAGAAGGGAGACGAGCACGATCTGCAGCAATCAGATCAATGTGCACGTGTACAGCATTTTAAATTTGTCAAAGCTTTGCTCTGTTTCATGTAAAGTCATTACCAGTCAGAGTGACCTCTCACATCTCAGGATCAATTACATTAAATTTACCAAAGATAATAGAAAAGTGGACAACGCAAAATAGTTGTGCTTCCATCTCATACCCTTCTAACGTTGACCCCACCCCCCCAAACTATCGTGTGCTCACCATCAGTCAGGTTGCCATGCCAATGCACTGCACAGCTTCTCCATCGAAGAACCAGCGGAGCACGTTGCGGTCATTTCGGCCCGGCCTCCCAGCTGGCCGCCCGTGCCTGGAACACCTCGGACGTGCGCTCCCGCACTGTTTATGGTGTTATTACACCGAAGTCAGCATGCAGCGGAGGATCCAGCAGGAATAATTAGAAGTGTATTTACGGTGGCTGTTACATGCCATTAATTTCTGGTGGCCGAACAGTGTCCAGATTTAGCGTTGGGGATGATTGGAGCGGTGAGACGGTGGCCATAAATCAGCGGGGAAAGTTAACATTCAGCCATAAAAACGTGGACCTGCTTCTCATGATTAATACTTAACTTCAAACTAAAGCTTATGTGATTTATATGTGAGGTATAAATCCTTTGTTTTGCCCTCTTTTTTTTGCTAGTCAGAAATTCAATTAGCGAAAGCCACTATGTTGCTATGGTGGTTGGTTTTACTGTTGATTTAAATGTAGAAGCACCGATCGGGAAGACAGTTCTTAAAATTTGTTGTAACATTCCTTCTTTCCAGACCATAAATCCCATAAACCCAAGACATCCAAGCTTATAATTGTCATCCAACTTATTCCTGTAACGCCAGAGAGTCTAATGCTTTGTGAATGCCCACCATCGGGTTCCCTGTAGATATATCTGTAGATATAATGTGGATGCAGGCCAAGCGTAGGCGACTAGATGCAGATTTAAGAGTGAACTCCAATGGTTTATAAGCCAAGAATCTGTTTTTGTTGACGAAAACTGTTTTCAAAATGTTTTCATGGACCAAATTCGGCAGGCACAGTGCAAGTGAAGCCAATCTCTCCTCCTATTTTGCGAAGCTGCCTGTGAACCAAGACCTTTTAAAGAATAAGGCCCTGTAGACACGAGTTTAAGAGGGTATTCTGGAGTAGTTTTTTTGGGCAACAACTATTTGTGAACACATTGACGTTTTGAGAGGCAGAAAAAGCTCCCTTTTAACGTATTACTTGATAGACTTAAACAGTGGCTGGGAATCTCAAACACTGCACTTGTGTGGTTCAAATTGTATCTGCAAGACAGGGACTACACTGTGTCAATTAATGATTATGAATCTGAGCATGTGAAAATCACCTGGAGTCCCTCAAGGCTCCATCCTTGGACCCCTTTTATTTAGCATCGATATGCTCCCCTTGTTCCAGATCATGGAACAATTCAGTGTTTCCTACCATAACTATGCAGATGACACACAACTCTACACATCAGTGTCTCCAAATGACCACAGCGCACTGCATTCACAAAGTAAGTGCCTAAATGAAATCAACGAGTGGATGTGTCACAACTTCTTACAACTGAACCAAGAGAAGACTGAGGTGATTGTGCTTCGCCCAAAGGAGGCCAAGTCAGAGGTCAAAGACTTTCTGACCAAAGAGGACTCAGAGAAACTTATTCATGCCTTTATTTTCAGCAGACTCAATTACTGTAATGGTGTGTTCACTGGTATTAATAAAAAATCAGTCAGACAACTCCAGCTCATTGAAAATACTGCAGCCAGAGTCCTCACCAACACAAAGAGGGTGGAGCACATTACACCTGTGCTTCAATCACTGCACTGGCTACCTGTCTATAAAGCTTTGAACGGTCTTGGACCTAAATACATCTCAGATTTACTCATGGAGTGTAAAGCATCCAGACACCTCAGATCCTCAGAAAGAGCGTCACTCACTGTTCCCAGAGTCAGAATCAAACAAGGTGAAGCAGTTTGCAGTCACTACGCTCCTCCTCACCTTTGGAACTACTTTCCAGATCATCTCAGGACTGCAAACTCACTCGCCTCTTTTAAATCAGGCTTCAATCAGGCTATGAAATAAGGATTTCTTGTGAGTCCCTAAAGGAATTATTGAGGAATTTTTCAATGTCATAACCTTTCTTCTTCCAGTGTTTCCATTAATACCAAATAATGCATTGTTTTTATTGACTGGACGTTGACTTCATCTATCAAGATCTAATTGTCTAAAGATCGGCATGCCAGTGTTCTCCTTGCTGCAAGTTTCAAAAGGCTTTGTGAAATCTATCTTTCTCCCGACGTGAAAACGTCATAAAAACACTGGATTCACTCGATTTCTTCCCTTAACAAAACAGTGGCTTTTAATGCACTCTCTCCGAGCAGTTCTCTGCACACTGAAGTGTCTCTCAGCGACAGCCAGGAAGACGCACAAAGCGTTATTCTTCCACGTCAATGACTGAATATCAGTTTCCTCCTAATTTGACAGACATCCAGGCATTCACTTCCAAGTTCTGCTCTTGTGCTCTCGCTCTTTCACAAGTCCCTTTGAGAACCACAGTGAGGAGCTGCTGACAACAAAGGCCAGTGTTTCCCCACTCTGTGTTTCCAGGAAGAGGACCCCCCCCCCACCCCCCTCAAATTAAACCAAACATTACAAGAAACAATTTCGCGAGAGATTATCAGATTTCTTTGGCACCACTCAAAGAGAGGTGTACTTAAGCGATTCAAACCAAGGTATTGGGAGCATCAGCCCAAATCCAGTTTACAGTCTGTACTTAGAGTAGAGCACAGCTTTCCAAAAGTCAACACTAAGACCCTCATTAACCCATCAATGCTACAAAATGCCCTTGAGAGTCCCTCCACTGAAATTTTGAATCATATCTGTTTCACTTTGTCACAACAAGCAAGGGGAAGAAATGCAATGAAAAAAGAAAGTTTGTTGAAACTTTTCTGGCACAATGAAACAACCAAAGATAAACAGTGTTGTTCATTCACCTAACTACTAATATGTACTAAGTTTTTGGGTTCTTATTAGGTCTTTCACTGTAGAGGTTTTGAGAAAGTGTGCCAACTCTAAAGGTGTTGATTATTGAGTTGAGTACTTTAACTTTGTTTTGTACTTATGGAGATTGTACTCTGGTCTCAGTACCCATAGCAGTAGTGTTCAATTAGGAAGTTTATCTTGGACATATACTCCATTGATGCCTTTTTCGAGAAATCAATGGAACTGTTCTTGTCACTGTCTTCTGTATCATTGGGAGGGATGATTCTAGCTCTCCCATGTGGGATGGTCACCCCGTCCCGATTTTAATGAGATAAATTGCCCCCCAAAAATGACTAACTTTACTTCTACAACACACCCAACATCTGGTATAACCAGTCACACTGCATTCAAAATCCCATTGCCATCTGTGGTCTGGATTTTATCATTTGGTTACAAGTTTTGTGGCAGAAACTTGTAGATCAACAGGAAAAAAAGGCTTGACTGCAACATGAAACCAGAAAAAGAATCTAACAAATGCTTCATTTTCTTTAATTACCAATGACAAATGTGTTCAAGTGGGGGGAAAAATGACTCTTACCTGCAGTTATTGAGTCCATTCATGTTATCAGTGGCAGCTGATGAACTTTAGCTTTGGTTTAAGGTCAGAACGCATCAGACTTTGGCGTTTCATTGAATTCGTTCATAAGGCGCCATTATCAGGCCGGAGGAAAACGTGAAGGTTGTCTTTTATCACCCAGCTGCTTTTGAGCAGATTTCGACTTGATCAATCCAATGACACGAGCCTTCAAGGAACGCGTGCTGATCGATCCGCGGCGACAGCTGACGCTCCTGGCAGCCCGCGACCGTTGGCCATCTCGGCTCTACCCTGCGCTGCTGCCGAGTTGTCGCCATGGGAACTGGCAACAAGCACACCATCTGTATAATTAGTTGCTCCTGTTGGGTGTCGAGTTTGTCGAAAGAAAAAGAGTAGAAGATGAGGAAGAGAGAAAAGAGAAGGGAGGGAAAGAATGTTATCAGGCAGGAGGGGAGGGGAAACGGGAAGAGGTAGGGAAGTTTGGGATTTCTTTGCATGGTTCTTACAATTTACTCAAGATGTGGGAAGGAGAGCAAAGGGCGGAAGAAAAGTGAGCCAAGGACACTGGGAGCGAGGAAGCGGAGGGGAAATGAATACAAGCGCAAACACATTGGAGAAAGTCGGCAGGAAGGAGCAGATAGATGGGTGGGATCAATAGCAGAAAGGTTTCATACTGTGACAGCAAGCGGAGATGACAACATGAGTGAGCGTGTGCATGTGCCACGGACGAAGACAGAGCGAAGAGTGCAAAAAATAGCAAAGGATGACAAATGGCAGCCGAGATATGACACAGTGGAAGAAGAAGTGGCAAACAGAGAAGAGAGGAAATCCCAGCCGTCGTCTGTGTAAAGATGTGTGAGAGAGAGCAGTGGGAAAAGTGACAAATTTGGGATGCTTAAAAAAGATAATACAATTTATTTCAAATGTTTCTCCCAACGCCAGAAAACTTTGATTTACAAGGTTGGGTTGTTTTTAAAGCGCTCCATGCCATCAGAGGCACAAAAAAAAGGTTCTCAGTTGCCTGGGATGGAAACGGTGTCTGGATTCTGAAAACACGACCAAATTTTAGTCCCCTTTAAAAATTCAACACAACAAGCGCCGAGGCCTCAAATGTCGAGTCCCAGTCAGACACAGCGCAAATGACAAATGTAAGACGGTTGTCGTGCTCTGCTTTGAGAGGCGGCGCTCTCAAAGAGATGGTGGCCAAAACAAAAGAAAAACCACAACAAAAAAACAAGAGACATAAGGCATAAAAATGTTGCAGGGTTTGGAGGTTTTACGAGGTCAGCGATCTCATCCAGAGAGATGGAGGCAAACAAAACAAGACATCATGGAATGTCACAATTTCATGGCATACGAAAGCACGAGTGCTACGTCGGGACAGGAATGGTTGTGTAATCAAACAAGGATGCAAAAAGCGCCATTTCGAAAGCGGAAGTTACCTTGTCTTTTAGTGCGTGCAGAGCTGCAGCTAAGGACTTTGAACATTTTGCCTCATTACACATCCATTTGTTCACTGTTTCCCAGCCACTGCGACAGGAGTGTACATTTCAGCAAGTGGCATTTTGTAGCATCTCCTTACACATTTTAGAGTGAGTCATTCCAAAGGGCTTGCAGGATTTCAGTATGGTGCTATAACAAGATCATAATCATTTGCATCACAGTCTCAGAAGAACATTGGATTCTTTCACTTGAAGCTTTGTTTCATTGTTGGTGTCTGAAGGACGCAGCCCTAACAGAGCGTCCTCATGACACCTGTACACCTGTGTCTCAATATGGATCATAAACCATAGTTGGGTCATACTCCCAAAAGCAGAGGGCACTTTTTCACTTCGACTGCTGTATTCAGCTTCGCGTTACAGATTGTTGGTCATAGTAAACCCAGATTAGTCGTCGTTTTAAAGTGTTAGAGAGTTGGCTGACCAGCATCCTGACTCATTCGCTTGGTGTTATTCATATAGATGGAAGTCCTGACACAGTTTAGCCTAATTGGGGCCCACAGCTGTCATGATGCCACTGCTCCATTGCACGGTCAACTGTATTTATGACAAGTTGAAGCCTTTCGAAGCAACAAAAGCTTCACAGTTCAAGCCACTAATTAATGGTCATCACAAACACCTTGAGATTTTTGCAAGTGGTGTTTGTTTAGGTCATGCCCACTGCTTCCACAACATAGGGTTCAGCAAGATTAAACACAAGTGCATGAGATAAATGCGAAAGGTTGCAATTTCTTCGAAGGGGATCAATTAATGATAACACTTGCCATCTTTCTGGCACTTACAATTGAAGTAGGTTTTCCATTCTACACCTCTTGTGTTTCGCAATGCACTCAACCTGCATGCACACAAAAAACACACCCATCACCGTTGTCAGATGTACTCCAACCATGAGCCAATGGTGCCAGACTTCTTGGGTGCCAGGGAAGTAAAGCGTAAGTATGATGCATGGTTTTTTTTCTAAAAGTAGCTTGTTCGTTTTCTGTCTAACTTTTCTACTGAGTCAACCACAACCGTGCAGTCCAGCAGGGAGGCCCCTCATATCCTGAATGGTTCCTCTTCATTCTTACGATAGAGGTATCACGAGGGACCCAGACATAAATACACGCCAGAACAAAGTTGCTTTCAATGATGTTTTATTGACATCACCCAGCCAGGCAGTGGAGACGTCAGGACAGGTGGAGACGAGGTCAGGACTCGGGAACTTGGGAGCGGAGACGTCAGGACAGGTGGAGACAAAGGACTCAGGGACTTGGGAGCCGAGACGTCAGGACAGGTGGAGACAAGGTCCGGAGAAAGACGGGGGTCAGAGCCAGCAGACGTGGACATCAGAGGACAGGCGAGGAGATCCGAGGGAGGCAGTTCGGGGGAAGATCCAAGCTTAAAGTCACGCAGGTGGTCGGCAACCGGGGAACACACGGGGAGACATGAAACACTGGCAGACAACAGGAGGACACACAGGGCGACACGGAAGGCTGGCCTGGACACACAGGAGATACACTGACAAAGTGGCAAGGAGACACCCACTAACACACCCTTAAGTAACAGCCCCACCAGGTGCAGCTGATCTACGCTAATCAGTGAGGGGCGGAGACAGGAGGACAGGGAACTAAGGAAACACCTGGAGTGCATAGGAATGCATAGGAATGTTAAAACCGGGTGTGTGATCTAACTAGGAGTGACAGACCACCGATTACACTTTGAAACAGATCGTGACAAGAGGCTTGTGACACAACCATGTGATCTTTATGTACAATTATTCTCCAGAGCAATGTCACTCTTCAGCCTGTGATCGTGTGTAATGTGAATCGAAGCACAATGAAGTGCTAATTCAAGGGCTCATCCGGGACAATGATGTGATGAAGGTTGATCAGTTTAGATTTGGGGCAGAGACAACAAGGTACATGACAGACATCGTGGGTGGCATTGTGAGACTTTCCAAGAGTGGTCATTAGAACTGGAACAATATTGAAGATTAGCTGCCCCCTTCCACTGCCTGGTCTTTGACACGAGCCTGCTGAATTCCCTTGCGCGGGGTTTAATCTCTGTTGTTGATGTTACTCTGCCCCTTTTAACAGTGAAACCTTTTTGCAGAAACAAAGAGAGGTTGGAAAGAAAATAGTCAGGTGATGGTTAGGTATGAAAAAAAGAGCAAATGGTGTGAGTGGCGTGCACATTTTGGCATGCAGCTCCAACACATGTGACCATTTAAAACCTGTTTTGTGATATCGACAGCCCGCCTCTTAAGCAGGTTCACAAAATGCATCCAAGGGCAGCTAAACATCCCTGTCATCCAGAATCCTGAGGACTTTGTTCAGCCTTTGAGTGCAACTAGTCTCTCCAGTTTCCCCACAGAGTTACACTGATTCAGACCCACTCTGTGACAGCTGGTACAAGGTGAGAACATTCTGTTCCAGCACTGAAAGCAGTGTGGCCTTTATCTCTGATGGCAGGAGAGAAAGAGAGGAAAAAAAGAGTATAGAAAGAGTATGAAGGTCAGTGTGGTGGACAGGTGAATAATGAATCAGACACCACTGGAAGACATCTTAATGAAACACATTTTTCTACTAATACCTGGAATAAAGATCGATTGTATTTGCTTGCACTGCGGCCAGTCTGAATGTTGTCAGTTTAATTGAATAGCCCTTGTTATTCTGCAGTCAGTCGAACACACATGGGATGATGTAGCTCCTCAGTGCATGCTGTCCAGAGGAGACTTGTGCCTCCTCTGAATGTAGAGTCATCTGAATATTTATTGCTCTTGGTGTTGTCTCTTGTAGGAAAAAACTGGATGCATTGTTGGATTTGATCCAGTCACATTCACAAGATCTTCCAAGTTTTTGCAATTCTGTGTTAAGGATGATCCTTTTATTAATAATTTTCACATGTGAACTCACTGTCCTCACCATTTGATTCAAGTAGATTCTTCCCTTATTTGTCTCTGTTTACACTGGCTATGTTATATACGCATATACCAGGTACTGGACATTGCAGAGCCATACAGGAGGCTGGCATACAATGGATTCTGTGGTGTTTTCAGTGGTTTTAGGTGGTTCTTTGCAGTAAGCTTCTTTTTTTGACAAACATATGTTTGCGTATCTGTTTTGATGGAGTCTAAAATATGCTTTATTTCCATCCTGCATTTCAATCCAATTTGAATCAAACGCCAACATTGTTGGATTAATTTTCCCTTAAAGTAACATAATATTTGCACTCAACATATGAATCCAACTATGCAGAAGCATGATGGGCTTTCATATCCTGCCAGAAAAAGTGCAGTATCTGTTTTGGGTAATGGTTGCGTTGGTAAAAGCCAATCTTATCTTATTCTAGCTGGTGCAAGCCAACGGTGCATCTTCCCCTCAGTGCTTCACCTCATATATTTGCCACAGATGACTGGGCAGCTTGCTGGAAGACAGATATATAGACACGCGTAGCTCTCAACTTGAAAGAAGAAAGGTGGCAAGAGGCAGATTAAGGCAAAAAGAAGAGAGAGATAAGAAAAATGGGGGGATGGGGGGTGAGTGGAAGCAAATGGATAGAGGGACAAGAGGCGAAAAGTGGAGGAGAGAAAGACGGAAAGCCTCCAAAGTGGCTCTTAAACTGCTTCAAATTGGTCATTAGTGTAATCAGAAGGAAAAGCATTGCAGAGGCTTGCTCCATTAGGGGGAATGGTGATTCGCGTTCTGTCTCCCTCTTACTTCCCTCCCCCAGTCTGTCACTTCCTCTCTCATCATTTCTTCTTCGCATTCTCACGTGTGCTTCTTCCAAGACCCATCCATCTTTTTCTGTGCTGCCAGAGCATTAAAAACGGGACTGTGCCTGCCTTCTCCCAGTACGTCTCCCTGCCTCCCCCTTCCTCCCTCCCTCCCTTCGAACAACCACGAGTGTGAAAGATTTAATAGCCGAGGAACACAGTTGTGTTGCAGCGGATAAATCGCAAACATTCTGACACTGACATAACAACCTGTGCAAGTTGTACCACTCTGCGGATTGAAAGAAATTTGTGATGCCTTCTATGAGAAGCAGTTACTACTGTAAGCGCGACAAAAAAGCTGCATTATTTTGGATTAATACAGATGGTTCTGCGCTACTCATTTGACGGCCTGTCCTCACCCAAAACACTTCAGTAAGTCAAGACTCAATTTGTTGCATCACCCAACACATGAGGCCTCAGGAACGATTGCAAAGGCAACGTGTTTGACGCTATACAGAGGATGATGACACTGCAACCACGTTTGCGCCTCTCTGGGTTAGACCAGGAGTTTTGATGCATGCTTGGTTTAAAAACCTCAAATGTAAACCCTGTCAATATAAAGTGGAAAACAGCAGGTTTACACCTTTAAAGAGAACAATAGTTCACTTCTAAATCATTTTGTGAAAAAGCAGGAAGCTCTCAAGCACCGGAGGTTGCAGAACCCTTTGGTGCCATTGTTATGCCGCAACAACAATGCTTTTGTCACATCACCTCAGCATTGATATGTGTGTGCACCAGCCCCAGTGGCCTAATGGATAAGGCACTGGCCTCCTAAGCCAGGGATTGTGGGTTCGAGTCCCATCTGGGGTGTGGTCAGTCAGGTCTCCATAGAGGCTTGTTTTACCTGAACTGTGGGAGAAACAATCCCCATTCAGTGTTTACATTCACTTCTTCAAAGCAAATTTGATTGGTTGGTTGGATCATGTAAAGTTTTGTTTTAACACGGCACGAACCGGGATGTATGCGCTTTCCACGCTGCAATAATTCACACTAGACCGACAGGTTAAACAAATCCAGAAAAGTGATTCAATGTACAGTAAATATCTTCAAAGGTACAGGAGGAAGGAGGCATCACACCGAAGTGGTCTCGCTCGAACCTTTTCGAATGTGCTTTGATCTTCATCGACTGTTGTCTGAATGTGGGTGGTAACGAAGGCTTCTGTAACCCTTGAAAACTATCACATTTTTCTTGTCGTGATTTTTTGATTGCACTCAGTGTTTGGCAGGCGGCTCCTGGGACACCGAGCATTGTCAGGGCCAGGTGGGAAAAAAAAACAAACAACAAAGGCTTTGCTGTTAACACCTGTTGTCTCATTATCAAACTGTCATATTATGGTCCTTTGATTGGCTCCATTATCTAAATGAAAAGAACTGTGAAATGCTCTTTTGGTGGGCAAACGCTCATTTTCACCTTTGTTCCTCTTTGACGTTGCCAAGTAGAAAACTTCAGGTGTTCTCCGGGTCTAATGAATGTTCTATTAAAAGTAAAGCCATTAAAAATGTGTTTATTAATGAAGAGGCTCTGTTAGGGGCAAGGATGTGAAAAACCTCTAGAAATGCGCAATTTCTTCTTACCTGTTGTCTCAACTTCCTACGCTTGTCTTTTAAAATTTGCCAGTATGTCCAGTCATTCCTATTGAGGCCTAGCCAGTCACTTCTCTTTAATTCCACTGTCCTTTCCCTCAATATTCCCTCATTACTTATGCGACCCAGACATCTCTTCTGTTCAGATCTTCTTGTGAGAAGAAAAAAAGGACCCCACATGTTTTTCCAACACTTCTTTAAATCCCCCTTGATGGTCCCTGTCTCTCTGTCTTTCTCCTTCCCCTTTCTCAGCCTGCTCTTCCCCGCAGAGTGGAGCCAAACGGAGCAAAGTCCTTCCATAGTGATTTTTTTTCTTCCTTTTTACAATGAAACAAATGACGGTATCCACTGGGCTTCACAGGGGCGTGCTGGGCAGGATTAGCAGCCAAAAGGGACTTTTCTTTTGCCCCGCTCCTCGCGGGCGGTAAAAGTGCATCGAATACAGCCCGCTTGCCAAAGAGGAGGAATTCAGTCTGAGGCCGCTTGTTCTGATGACTGAAAGGAGAGAGAGGAAGCCAAGCCAAGGGGTCTTCAAAAGCCCACTCTTCACGAAGTGAGCCACAAAGAGGGCTGATTTTTGACTTCTTCGGGAGGGAAACTGTCCTGCAATTTCTCGCCGACTTCTTGGTCAAACGGACCAGGAAATAATTAATGTGGCATTATGAGGATTTGCAGTGAGATATTAGGGAGGGTTCTTATTGTAACCCTGCAGTCATGTAACCCCTCCAGGACCAGCCGTTGTCTGGCCAAAAAAAAGAAATATTACTTCAGAGAAGTTTGACTTTTCACACCGACCTTTGGGTCTGTGCTTGTTAGTCCATTTGGTAATTATATCCCCTATCCAGTCCAAAAATCACCACACACTCGGGAGAGACAATTATGTCTCCAGTATTTCTGAGGCACCTAAAAACACAAATATAAGGTGCATGTCCTGTTGGGTCAAAGACGCAATGTACATTCTGTTGAAAAGCACAAGTCTGATGAAATCCTGCGTTTCTTATGGTTTACAAATCCCACATGCAGACCAAAGGCTACAGTAGCAGCGTTTCAAGCTGCCTCTCTGCAAGAGCCTGGAGATAATCTCAGCGGAGCTGTCAGCCCGTCTGCAGCCTGCCTGAACGTCTGACTTCTCTCGTTTGCTCCCAAGCCAATTATCCCTTGGAATAACATTCACACTGGATGCTATCCCAGTGTCCCTATTTATGCCCGTGTGCCAGTGTTGAGGACCGGCGCTATTTACATGGCAGAAAAAGTAAGAGAACAGCAGCGAGGTTGGCAGATGAGTGTGTGTGGGGTATTCATGCTCTCGTCTAAGAGATGGACCTTGTCAAAAGCAACTATTACGAACATTATCCCGATTGGCTCCCCTTTGTCTTTTGCAACAATTCTGCCTTCCTGATCTCATGAACTCAATTTGTCATCTCGTTACTTTCACGGTTGCATCTGCGAAACTCACAAGAAACAAGAAAGAGCTTGACCATAAAGCAGGTCAGCACAAACGTCTCCACCAACCTATGGCGTGACTCAACCCCACGCCACTCGACTCCACGTGATCGGACAGTCTCCTGACTGCACTGGTCTTTCTACTCCAATTCTACCGCCTGTCTGGTCTGGTGCTACACACAACATGTGAGCATAAGTGGGAGCTTCAGTTATCTCCTGCATTTATCAGTAAAATATGTTGGCAGTGGTCCTTTGCACAGAAGACAACCATGCACAAAAGTCACTCGTTAGCTCAACCAAGGAGAGATTATTACAGGAAACTCAACCAAAATCGACTTTTGAATGGGACTTAGCATTGAGCATTTAAAAAAATCATTACAATATCCTTCTCTTTTAGCCCAACGGAAAAATAAATAAATAAAAACCGTGGCATGCAAAGTGGAAAACTGAACCAGTAACAACACATCATGCCCAATTTCAACTGATAACAACTGTAACTTTATTCATATCACGAATAATAAAGCATCCAAGTTAAATGTAAATTCATGACAAAGCGATGTTCTGAATCTTACTATGTCATTAAGACATCTGAGCAAAATGGTTACATCACTAGCTAATTCGAAAAAAACAGAAACAAATTAATTGTCGCTCGAGCCAAAGATCACCTTGTGCTGCTTTGCTGAAAAATGAACACCAAGTTCATGCTAAAACAGCCACTTAAAACTCAATACCATTAGGATTACTTGGATTGTGTCCAGGCTTTGTCAGGTTTAAGTCAACATGACACTGGCACACCTGGCAGATCAACTGCAGACCTTCCAACAAATGACATTTTGACTCTCCAGCGCAAACACCGACTCGTCAGAGTTGCAGCCTGAGTCCATCATTTCAACAGCTCCTCTTCTGTTAATAAGGAAGAGCTCTCTGCCCGCTAACACACCGATGCATTTCCAATCAACTCTGTTGCTAGTTATTCCCCTGACAGCTTTAAAGTGGGTACTGAATGGCTTTAGTGGGCCCTGGGGTCATGACATTAGCTCCACCAATGAAGGTCCTCATCAACGTGATGAATTCTTCTTGGGAACAGCGAGCCGTGGCAGCGTGGGAGATGGCATTCAAACAGGAAAACACTAATTCGATTCGGAAAACTTGAGATCAGCGAGCCCCCGAATGTGCAAATCAAATTGGTATTTGCAGTCAGCACGCTAATAAGCCAACAGCGATGCGAGCGTATTCATGAGCATGAAAGTGCGAGAAATTGGATGGCAGAATGAAAAAGGGTCCGCAGAGCCCAATGAGTGCTGATCCAGTTAAGGTGCTGTTACCTTTGTGCAAATACAACCACGCTGAAACTGCAATCAGTGCCCGGAAACTGCTCATTGCTTGAGGGTGATACAACCACAAAGTTAAAACTCCTTGTTTTAGATTTTTGTGAGATTGTCAAAGCTTTACTGCTCAGTTGCAATAGATGGTGTTGATAATATGGACTGTTGAAAATGCTTGATGAGCCTCAGTTCGTATAATAGAGAATTGTGTATTCATTTATTTATCCTTTTTAGTTAAAGAAATTTGTTTTTCATGTTTTGAGTTGAAAAGATGTTACATCCGATCGTGTGGGTGATAAGTAAATTATTTTTGCATTTTTGTATGTTGGACTCCACACAATAAACATGTTTTGATGTTTCTATTTCTTGAAATTCAGACATTTATTATAATCTGCCTTTTATCTATTATGACATGCCTTTCATTTGGCTGGCTGAGGCAGAGCAGGTAGAGCAGGTCGGCCAGTGATTGAAGGATCGGCGGTTCGAATCCCGATCCCCGTTCCATATGACAAGACACTTAACCCTCCTTGCCTCCAGTGGGGACACTACTGGTGTGTGAATGTTCCGGTGGTGGTCGGAGGGGCTGTCGGCGCAAAATGGCAGCCACGCTTCCATCAGTGTGCCCCAGGGCAGCTGTGGCTACATGTGTAGCTAACCATCACCAAGTATGAAGTTCCGTTCCACATATGGAATGAGTTCAAGTTGTGTGTAAATGTTGATTCCATTCAGCTGGTGATTTGAAGATTCAGACTCATTTTAATTATTTGAATTCAGTGTCAAAAATATCAAATATTGATTGATGTGTCTTCTCATCTCCACTCAGATTATTTATGACAGGCAGGCCAAAACTACAACTTGATGTGTTTCGACGACTAAACTTTTTGTTTTGTTTTTCTTTCTCCTCCTCAAGATCTTATTAAATGTTAAATTAGCTACAGGGTGTGACTGACGCTGTCAAACGATTCCTTTTTAATGAAGTCTGATGCCTTTCACTGCAGCTGCTCCCTCAGACAAACCAAGGCCTCTGGTGGTGGTGATGGTGTGTGTGTGGGGGGGCATTCCTTGGTGGCCAGAAATCACTTCCTACTGTCGAGAGCAACAGTCTGAATATAAGTGGTGTCAGGAAGGTGACCTAAGTGTCAGCTTTCTGTTCAGTCCAAATAGATGTAACTGGGTTCCACTGTGAAGTTAGTGCATCACCCACACAATGACCCCGCTTTGAGCTCTCATGTCAAACTGGAAGTCAAAGTTGAGAAGGTGTTGAGGCACTTCCAGAGAATCTGCTGTTGTCTTAAGCTCGGAAACAGATGATCCTCATGAGAACACTCACACATGCACGCACGCACGCTCACAAAGTTGAACAAAAGCAAAGCAGACAACGCCGGATCGTCCTGTTTTCTCACTCGACGCTGCAGTTCTATCACAGCTACAGACAGGACGGATCACACCGCAGACGGGACTGTCTCCCAAATTCACACAAATTTGGGAGACGGGAAGAGAATGCATTAAGGATGAAAAAAAAAAAGGAGAGAAAATGGCCGGCTGGCTGGTCTTACACTCTCCGTGTGCCAGGCGATGTGCAAAGATGGCCAAGCAGGACTTGCAACGGGTCAGGCGACAATCGCGCATCCACATGCTGTTTGCTCGTGAGGGTTAAAGTATCTTCTTTTAATGATATGTTGTTGTCAGATCACAGAAAAAGAGCCACAATACAGGTTTGGCTTTGAACAGATTTAGTCATATTTCACCAGCAGCATACGAGACGTGTTGTTGCTTGTTTACCATTGGAACCAATCAGCTTTCAAAGAGCCTTAGATTCAGGTTACTTAAGGAATTCAACCCTTTCCCGCCTGTGACTGAACCCTTCTCTGATAACCAAGTTTATATCCACACACAGTGCAAATATTCCAGCGATCTATCTGAATCTAATTTTCTAGCCCATTATCCGAATGTGAGCAGTCTGTGGCACAGTACATATCAGGCCTGTGATGTATCACCAATCTGAAACATTACACCATGAGAATTCTTCCCAGTCGCACGGGATATTTTTTTCGCTCCTAAAAATAGCCCTCGCTTGAAATACGAGCTGCTTTGCATATCAGATGTGTTTAAAGTTTGAAAACGCAGACAGTGGCGGCGAGAGGACGGCGCATCAGAGGGAACCGGAAGCAGCAGTGGAGGGTTTGTCGGGCAATTCCAAGCGGCGTTGCCAGAGAAGCTGGTGTGAAATGGATGATACAGGTTATAGAAAGGCCGGACCATCATGGGAGGGGCAAAAAGGTGATGAAAATCAGGATGGAAACAGGTTTGAACCGTATTTGATCCCAAATATCACAAAGCGTCATGTCTGCCAATCCCTTTTTTCCAATGCGGTGTTCCCCGGCCGGCATGAGGCGAAGCCAGGGTGCACTTTGGACAGGCCGCTGGCCAATCACAGAGCAGACTTAAAGAGACCCGTAAAACACATGCACTCACATTTGATGACAATCAAGAGTCACCAGTTGAGCTCATGTACATGTTTTTGGCTTGCTGGAAGAAACCAATGTAGCAGGAAAATAAATATCAAATTAAATAGAGTGGGGTCAGAGACAGTAAGAACATGGAAGTACATGCACATGTGAACCTTCTCACTGTGAGGCAACAGTGTCAGCTCAAAACCACTATGTTCCTTAAAGACAACAAAAGAAATGTGAAATTTAGAACGTGGGATCACATTTCTTTTTTTCTATCAACTCAGTTCAACTCTCTGGAAGCCTCTGAGATGACCAACTGTTGGAGCTTTGAAAGAAGGAGGTGAAAGGTTGCTAAGTCGGACCTTAGCTTAGTGTGGATACCAGCCAAGCAAGATGAGAATGTGTATTTTGGTGGTTCTCTGGTACATTGCTGGTAATACTTCCTGTTGACAAGTTTAGTTGCATCGCATCCCAAACTCCAAAAGTTATGACCATTGACAATCTTTTTTTGTGTTACACATTGTTGTCACAAACTGTCCAAGTTAGAGTTCTTAGAAAACAAACTATTTAACTTCTTGTTTTTTTATTGTACTGAACAATCAATACAAGATGTGACTGATTTCTTTTTTCTCCACTTGTAATTCACAGGAGCATTTTTGGAGATGAGGATTTAGCATCCCTCACTTCCATAATCCTTTGTAGAATCTGGTTTATTTTGAATAAATCCAGTCTTCATCCTTTAATTCTCCCAATTGCCATCATACATTCAGCTTTCAAAGGTTTCAGGTTCGCACAATTAGCTTGCAAACTACATGGGAGTACCGCAGGGCCGCAAAAGTGAGAGACGGCAGCATTGATCACTGCATTTATGTTTTCCAGAGTGTGCTGTCTGAAATGCATTTGTGTTTCTATGCGAGAAAGTCTCGATGCATTTTTAGTGCCGGTGGTGATTAAAGCATGACACGAAAGGAACCTGTTCTGGTGCTCATCTGTAATGTTTTACGCGATTTTATTGTGTATTGAATTGCACATGCAGAGGGGGGATCCAACTGTGAGGGGAACAAACAAGATAAAAGGAAAATTATAGCGCTTTCCCTTCTTTTGGGCTGATAATTGAAATCTGCAAGTGTGGGAGCAGCTAGTCAGCGTGATCGGTGAACTCTGCTGCTCTTTGGAGTCTGAATTAATGGCTGTCGTGCTTCTCTAACATGAGGTTAATATGTCTCCATTAGATGCCTGTATCAGACATGCCCAGTATGTCTGCCTGCTCTACTGTCGGGGGCTGGGGGGGGCTGTCAAAAAGGGAGAAAGACAGGAACAAGGGGGGGAGCAAAAAAGGGAACAGGCGAGAGGGAGCGAGACAGACCAAGGACTGGCTGGGTGGGTGGAGGGGGTGGAGGGTGTCTAGACAGCTAGATAGACAGATAGGAGGCCAAAGGGACAGCCGGTAGCGAGGGAGGGGGAATTCAAGGCAGTGGGGCGACAAACTGAGAACGGACAAGAAAAGACAAAGTGAGAGGTAGAAATAGAAGACTGTGAAAATGACTGAGAGACAAACAAAGACAAGGACAAGGAGCAAGAGTGACAGAGGGAGAGCTGGTGGAGAGAGTCAAGGAGCGAAACCAGGCGCAGTTGGCTGAGGGGACTAATTTATTTAAACCGGGGTTGCCATTGGGAACGGCATCCATGATGAATGTGTGGGTTTATTATGCAACCAATTGACTATAATTCACTGGGATGACACAACATCATGACCAGTGATCCGCGGGGAAGGCAGATACCACTGGGAAGGTGGGTTCTGTTGGCAAAACACTGACCGCCTCCGACCCGACAGGTGCACTGTGTGGTTGGCTAGCTAGAGGGGACACACACACACACACACACACACACACACACACACACACACACACCAGAGCACCATCACCCTGTAAAGATGTCATGTCTCCAGGAGTCACTGCAAGTACTATGAAAAAAAAAAAAAAAAGGAAAAAAAACAAACTAAAGGAGCTTTGTCAAGTCTGACTCCTGGTGGTCACATTGAATAGTAAAGTATGAAAGATGTTTAACAGGCGGAGTTTCTACACGAAAGCTCATTTTACACCCAATATGAACTGAACCTTAAGATAAAGACAAGCCCAGGATTATTATTAATACATGGCAGGACTTTGCTCTTTAGTTCTGTAATGTAATGCTGGAATGAAGTAAGTGTTTACATTCAGCAAGCACCACAAAATGTCAGGAAATCTTTCATAAAGCTTCAGTCACAACCAGCCATGGATTTCTTTTGAACATCCAACTAAGACATTCTGCTGTCTTGAGAGACAAAAAAAACAGAAAGTGTGGCATCCTCATGTACTCTTACTGAGTCACGTTCTCCCTGTATTTCACAGTGCATCTTACCTTCATCTTGAAGGCCCTACTAGCCATACTACTGACTGTCACGAGGGACCCGGACCCAAATACACGCCATAGCAAAGTTGCTTTCAATGATGTTTTATTGATGTCACCCAGCCAGGCAGTGGAGACGTCCGGACAGGCGGAGACGTGGTCAGGACTTGGGAACTTGGGAGCGGAGACATCAGGACAGGTGGAGACGAAGGACTCGGGAACTTGGGAGCGGAGACGTCAGGACAGGTGGAGACGAGGTCCGGAGAAAGACGAGGGTCAGAGCCAGCAGACATGGACATCAGAGGACAGGCGAGGAGATCCGAGGGAGGCAGCTCGGGGGAAGAGCCAAGCTCGAGTCGTGCAGGTGGTCGGCATCCGGAGAACACACGGGGAGACATGAAACATTGGAACGCTGGCAGACAACAGGAGGACACATGGGGAGACATGGAAGGCTGGCCTGGACACACAGGAGGACACACGGGAAGACAAGGAATGCTGGCTTGGACACACAGACAAACTGGCAAGGAGACACCCACTAACACACCCTTAAGTAACCGCCCCACCAGGTGCAGCTGATCTACGCTAATCAGTGAGGGGCGGAGACAGGAGGACAGGGAAACAAGGAAACACGGAGGAATGCATAGGAATGCATAGGACTCTTAAAACCAGGTGTGTGATCTAACTAGGGGGTGACAGACGACAGATTATAGTATGAAACCAGACAGTGAAGACAGGTGATGACGGGTGATGACGGATCGTGACACTGACTAAGTTTAGGCACAAAAAAACAGAAACATGTCTTATGTGTGTATCCTCTCTTGAGTATTTTTCTGTTTTTCTTCAGACCTGCTGGGTTTAAGTTGGAGGTGTTGAAGCTCCAAGAGGTTAAAAACTGATTATATTGCCCATCTGACTTCACTGGTTTTCCCAGGAGGCACTTTGTAAAAGGGGACAAAGAGGGTTCCCACTTGCTTTCATATCAATATTACTGGTACAAGAACAATTAAAAACAGAGCTGGAGCCAACAAAGCTTTTTGACCAGAGCTGCAGACGTGTTGGAGTGAGGACCTGAGGGTTGGCTTGTTTCGAGGAGAAGAGCTCGCTGTTTTAAAGGAGCTCTGAATGGAACAGAATGAGGGAAAAATCGCTGCAAGAACATTTGAACCTTTTACTTTAAATGGATAGTCTGAAAAGATATCTGAAATTTTCAGACTAAAGGGTTAACTCTGAAAAACAGAATGAATAAACAGAAAGAATGAGGTGTCCTGAATTGAAGGAAGATGAATCACAGTTACTGTGCAAGGTATGAATTCTCCAAGGTTGGATTTGTTCCTGCGGCGTGTTTATATCAGAAACATTGAGCAGAGGTAGTCCTCCCTTCAAAATACGCATTTGTCTTTGACAACAATGTTAACACTTCCTTCCAACACCTGTTTGAGCCCGTAGGGGTCGCAGTTAAACGAGCACTAACGGATACAGAGTGATGAAAAGCTATGCTCGGTAATATAGGAACCGATGCTATGGCAACCAGATACGAATCTGGAGCACTGCAGTTCACGCTAAAGACCGTTGTAGAGAAATGAGTCCCTTGGGTGGTAATTTAGTTGGGGAGATTGGTATTTCATTGCATCTCCATGCATCGTGGCAGTGAGGGAGGCATGTTGATACTGATTCAACCTGAAAGAACTATATTTAACCAAGCAAGAAAGAGAACACGTGTCAGAAGTTTGGAGAATTGAGTGACGAGTACCACAATTTAGGGAACATTCATTATTATGTCATGAGGCAGATTTCATCTCTGACGTATCTCTAACTCGCTAAGTGACTTTTCACTGTGACATAGTCCGTTTGAGCATTGATGATTAATGCAGCACTCTGGTGGATCAAAGACCGATGTCCTATTTCTTGATATAAATCTCTTAACATGTTTGATTTGTGCAAACTTTGGCAGAGGCTTTCACTGTCTCCTGAGGACAGAGGCCGGACAGTTTGGGGGGGCGGGGTTACACTAGAAGATAGTTTCCCCCAAATAGGCTTTGCTTGGTCACCCACTTGAGGCCGAGACATCTGGGGTAAAGGTTCCCGGATTGGTCGGCGTTTTTCCATGGGGGTGAAATTGGAAAAGCGATCCTTTCATGAATCCAGTGGCTGAGAAAAAAAAAAGGAAGGTAAGACTTTTCACTATCGCTCAGGGACAAACCACGGAGACCTGTCAACACTGAGGGAGGTTGCCACAACAAACAACATTGTAGCGTCATGAATTACATGGTATTCCAATCAAAAAGAACCAGTTGGTTCTTGCATGAACCATTGTGCCACATGCGATTTTCCCCATTATGCATGCATGCCGTCTCAGAGTGAAGCATTCCACACGATAAACATGATTTGATGTCGCTGCTCATACGGCAAGTGGGGAGAAACAAATAATCCGTGCAATATTGGTTTTTCCTTTTATCAGCAGCACATGAAGCTTATGTAAAAAAAAAAAAAGTAATTATGCAGTGGTGGGTTGAGACTCCCGGCAAACAATGCATGGCGGAAAGATGAATGCAGCACTGAACATCTTTTTCATTTTGCCAGCTTTTCTTCACCTCTCTGAGCCCCCTATTGTTGGTACAAACAGAAGGTTAGCGTGACGCTGCCCTCGACGAGGGAGAGAAAAAAGAAAAGCTAAACACGCTATAAATGCGCTGCATGTCAGCAAAGTACAATTATAAAAGGAAGCATGAATTGATGGCTTCTACCTTGGGCGTTCATTTATCATGCGATTCTTTTTCTGTTGGCTTCATACACAGGGATGTCGTGTCGCACGCAAAACAATGCAAACCGCTGTTCCCCTCGTCAATGGATCTCACAAATAGACATGGCGACCGAAGAGCCTGCCAACGGGAGATTCGTGCAATTCACTGCAGCGAGAGAACATTTAGGAAACACGAAAAAGCTCCACAGGAAAAGCACAACTGTTAGATCCAGCATTACATTTTCATTGGCAATGGTATATCAACAGCTTGGTTTCAGCCCACACCAGTACCTCGGTGAATTTGGTCTGACGAAGCGAAAAATGATGTGTGGCAAGTCTGCTCCTGTCTTGTCGCCAGCTTCGATGTCTTTTGAAAAAATAAAGACCAAGGAAAGACTCATCCAGAGAACAAAAAGGTCAACACAGGAGGGTCCCAGGAGCAACAGTCCACTGCCGCGTTTGTCCTGGTAAAATTTGCTCGCTTTTGCCTGGCATCATCAGTGGGTGGAGGCCAGCAGAAGGCCAAAAACATGGTGGAAGGACAGTAACTCTTGGGCAAGCGCCTGGATCACTCCCACAAAGAGAGTGACGTCTGGGTGTTTCTGCTGAGACAGGGGACAAGGATGAAGAGATTGGTGCTATCCCAAAAGGATAAAGACAGATGAATTCAGTGGATTACGTCAATGTTCAGTATACTTTTACCAAATCACGACGTGTTTGTTCTTCATGAGATTGATTAGTTGGATTTAAGATACAGCTTTTCAAAGAATGTATCCCATTGATTTTGGCTTTGGCGCAAACATCAAAAACAAAGTCCACTCTAACAATCTATGCAGAGTACACATACTATATTTGAGGCAATATAAAAATATTTCGCCCTTTAGGTCAGGGGTTAAGAAAGCAGCAATGAAGCAGAGGATTATCTTGGGATGGAGCCCTCCCTCCATCCTTGTGTCACTATCTTATTCAACCACAAATAACCCAAACTTTGTCTTTGAAAACATTGCTCGATCCCTCCAAAGCGCTTGGCCCCGTTTGCACCTGACCTTCTGACACCAGCCTGACATTTCCTTCACTGCAAGGGCCAGAGATCAAAGGCACACCTCGGACTCTGACTGCTTTCAAACACTATGGCCCACCCTGTGGCTCACAAGACCACAAATGCTAGTCTTGTTATCAGCAACCAAAGACGTACACTCAGTGACCCTGTTGCAGCTTCAGACAGTCTGTAATTACCTGAATGAGATGCACCGGTATGACGAATGCGAAGCAATCCAAAGATAAAAGCAAGAAATTACAGGAAGCCAAGGGATAATTCAAGTACACAATCAAGTTTGCATCTCGCATTGGCCAATTTAAATTGGCATTAAATGAAACTGCTCGGTTTCTTTAATTAACAATGTGTCTTTGTTCACCCTTTCTTCATTTGTGAGGCATTTCATTTTCTCGCTGCCTTCCTGCTGCAGTGGGTGGGATTAAAATGTGAAGCACGGTGCAAATGGTGAGTGGTCTCAAACAACCTTGATGCTAAAATGCTGGCAGTTTGGAAGATTGGTTAGTTTAAGAAAATGACAAAGAGGAAGATGAATAAAAAATGCACTCAGGATGGTGGGAACTGCAGAGAGTCACTGGGTCATCATATAAACGTGGGACTTTTTCTGCATCAAAATATCTCAGGGAGAAAACAAAAGTGGATGTTTATATTTATTGAGCTGCTGAAACATTGTGTCTGGTTAGTCTCCAAGCTAATAAGAAACATTTACTGGAGGTAAATGTTAAATAAAATGGGAAATCAACTGTTTTTTTGTAGGAATTAATTAGTGAGTAATAAAACAAAGGTAAATAAATACATACACGAGTGGAAATTAATCAATATAAATATAATAAGACTGTATAACCATGATATTTCAATCAGCCTGCATGAAAATCCAACAATCTGTGGGCTGTTCCATAACAAACATCCATGATAGACTCAAGAGACACACCAAAATGAGAAATACCATGATTACATGCAGATCAGCTGATTGAGGCAGCTCACTCTGTGAAAAGAAGGTGCAACACAGTTGCCATTCATTTCCAAGACACTCGGAAGATTTGCGTCTCATACAACAAATACACATTGCAGGGAAAATGTTCTACAAACCCACAGTACAGTGTGTGCTTTTCACTTTTCCTAAGAGAGACACACATAACTGTCACCTTGAGTAAGCAAACTGGATGTCTCCTCAATAACTAAAGCATAACATAACAGATCGAGCCCTTCAAATTTGAAAAGGTGCCATTTTTTTCACGTTACAAGAAAAGGCTGGTAGCCCTCAGCCCACAGCGAGATACAACATACCTGGAGTCTTCAGCTGTTGCTGGATTCTTGTCGTTTTGTGGTCATCTCAGGAGGAGGAACGGGGAGGAACCAAGTCGCATTGTGTGAAGCTTCTATCTGAGGGCAAAAAAAAAAAAAATGGCTGGATACTGTTTCAGACCGCCGCTGACACCACTGTTGAAGAGACGTCATCAGCAGCTGTGAGGGAAGTGATCCTATGACGAGGCTTTGTGGTGCTTCTTGGAGGATCATTAGTGGAATGGAACAAGAGGCTTTCAGTTGGTTTTCATTGCATTGTCCAACGACATGCGTTTAGTTGAGCTTTATTTGTGACTGACTTGCTTTTTTGCTATTTCTATCTAAATACACCTGTTGACACGTGTTGTTTGCGAAGTACATGCAACCTCAATGTGCAGTGCACTTGCATGTGCACGCCTTCGAGCACACAATTGAAAGTAGATGAGGCCCATTGTGCTCAAGTGAGACTGATCAGAGACAGTATTATCATTTGGAACACAGCTTTGGAATTGAGTCACCTCTTTTGCCGATATGTTTAAATTGTGGTAGTCTTACTTATAGTGGACTGCAGGTCTGTCTGTGGCGTCCCCCTGATTTTTGTCTTATTTACCTTCTGGGCTTCAGCTGTCTTTGACCAATGATTAGACGAAGCTGCTAAATATTCAGCCAGCTGTATGACGTTCATGGCTTTATCCTCTGAGAGAAATCCAAGTTTTTTCCTTCGAAACGGGCGTGAACTTGCAGGGCGAGTGTTATGGTTACGGAATAATAACTCGGTCTTTAAAGTAATCATATTCCCGGCACAAGTTCCGTCGTCTCCTTGAGCCTCCCGTTTGATTTACCTTTCAAACTGATGAAGTCTCAACACTCATTTCTGAGAGCTCGTGGGCTACCTCTCAGCAGCTGCGTCGGCCTCCAGGAAGCGGCGTCCTCGCCAAAATGTCACTTTTAATGAAGCCGTTCCCTTTTGTGAGAGTCGCACGCACTCTTTTCAATCCCAAATAGCTGGTGGATGACAACGACCCAAATACTCCACCTTTTCTCACAAATCCCCTCCATCAATCCCTGCTTCCCCACGTCTCTGTTTACCTCAGAACCCCCTGCGTGGAAAGAAAAACCGCGCAGCCGAAAATAAAAAGGCAGCACAGAGATATAGCTCAGATCCACCGACACAAACTGCTATTGTACCTCACCTGTGGGATTTTTTTTTTTGTTGTTTGGAAAGTCTGTGACTTCAATTTTGTGTTCGCGGGACACTGAAAAGGATTGGTAGTTTGTTTGGAGAATGAATCTGCCCTGTGGTAATGATTTGTAGATTAGCAGCACAGTGCTGGTGGGAAACGGTCATTCTTCTCCATTTCTTAACAGTTGCTGGAGATTAAAAAAAAAAGGATTTTTGCAGGGCATCAGAATTATACAGACTTTTTCTTTTGCTCTATATATTTGGTTCCCGTGTCGCCGGCTGTCTGTCTTCCCCCTATCTACCCTCCCGATCTATTTC
This sequence comes from Malacoctenus tetranemus, assembly GCA_032274765.1. Classification (NCBI taxonomy): domain Eukaryota; kingdom Metazoa; phylum Chordata; class Actinopteri; order Blenniiformes; family Labrisomidae; genus Malacoctenus; species Malacoctenus tetranemus. The sequence goes on along the minus strand of JAUESF010071061.1, from coordinate 12,738 downwards.
CAGCTGCATATCTCGCAGTCGCAACGCTCTGCTGAGAAGTAGCATGAATGCACAGTGAGAGATCCCTCTGCAAACACAACAGGAGACAGCGACTGAGCCAGACTCGCCTCCGAATGCCTCCCCCCCACCCCCCACCCCCACCCCAGCTCCAACCGGAGGGGCTGCAATGGAGACGGGAGAACAAGAGCATGGCGGCATTTGCGTGGCTCGGGAAACCACGAAAGTGGTATATCTGCTAAACGCCATAATTAATCCTTCGCCGTGTGGTCAGAGGTCACAGGGAGCCACAGAGAAGCAGCAGCAGCAGAGAGGTACCTGAGTCAACTGAGGACACTTCATTTATTAGCTTGAGGGTTGGTTTTTTTGTTGCTTACAGCTTACCTAAACTGCCTTTACTCATACAGTAAACTTTGGATTTACTTAAAGAACAAGCTTTTTTTGATAGGCTCAAGTTCAACTTGCTGACAAATTGAGGGATGAGGTTAACCAATTTCTGACTAGTTCCACGATCTTATCAATGTTTTCCCAGATGGAATACTGATGGGTACCGTGGATTCACAGTCAGTGTGTATCTGATATGACATGAGTTGAGGCACACACCGAGCAGCTTGTAGGCTGCTATTCGAGTACTCCAGTCAGCTGCAATCTAACTCAAGCTACCTCAAGTGTACATTGGAGATGCACATGACATTCCCAACTGGGAAAGGTCCAAAAATGGGCTGAGGAACCAATGAAGAGATTACACTGTATCAGCACAGGTAAGATTTGGTAGAGGCGTTGGGAACGTCTCAGCTTTGGTAATGTCCACTACTGCATTGCCATTTCGAGCTTATTGCACAACTATTACTTGCCACTTTGTCACTATGTCTGGACAAGTGGCCTTGAAAAACACCACAAACTAAAGTTCAAGGTCAGTCCAGCTGTTTCAACAGTAGCATTATCACAAAGTTCTGTACACAGTTAGGAACAAGTTCCCTTTAATACATTATTGTTTGAGTTTCACCCCCAAGCCTCAGTAAAACGCCCTGGACGACATCACTCACACGTAAACATCAACTCATCAATACAACAGAGTCAACATCGCATAAACTCGCATCTCCATTGGCGAGAGCATGGCTCGGACATCTACCACTGCGAGCATTGAGCGTACTGTCCCCGTGTCACTCCTCTCTCAGTCACACATTTAATAAAGATGGGCCCTTATCCAGAAGGTTAATGGAGGTACACACCGACTGAAGAGGAACACGGGAGTCACATCCTCTCGTGCCGAGACCGAACTTCTGCTGCCTAAAGTGGGACATGTTCTGTGAGCATTCATTAACTTCTCCACCCCTCTTCGCGCTGGAATTTTTGAACCTTATTATGCAGATGAACCACAGATTTATTCTTTGTTTTAAGGCCTCATATCAGTGCTTAGCGCTATTTTTAGGCGATTCATTTGCTGCAGCTGTATTGGTTACATTGCTACATGATTTTATAAATTTATGTTAATTTTTATAACTGACGACATCCACAGAAGATCTAAATAAACCAAGTTTAACGGGGTAAAGGTGGTGAAACAGAGAATGAGACTGTTGGAAATATGCAATTTCCATGGGAAATCCAAATTGCATGAAGCGCGGCAGTAATTTGGTGGATAGAAGTGTTCAGGGAAATACCACTCTTCATTTCAATCTGTTCCTACCTAAGCTAAAGAAAGATAAAGGTCTCTTTTTGCTCCTTCATGCAGCCTGTTCTTCGAGGCTTCCAGCCAATTATGTCTGTTTTATAAGGTTTTCACAAAAACAAAGCTGGAGCTTAGTCTCAATATATTTCTGTGTGTCTGTGCAGCTTTCACACATTAGCAACGAGTCGATCTTCCTCTCCGGAGCAAACTGTTGAAATGTGAATCATGTCGCCTTTATTTTTCCTGTACGAGCCTCAATAATGAATGTTGTTTTGACAGACAGCGTAACCAGGCATCATTTAATGATGGGACTACAGCTAATGTAGGGCACGCACACGTAAACAGAAATGTTTGTGATGACATTGTTTTGACTTACATTAAAAGGCACATTATCATATTACTGCCGCTCAGACTTGCTGTATTTTCGACTGCCAAGCCAATTTCAAGAGCTTTTTTTTGTTCTTTTCAAACCTCGTGAAGCTTTTTATTTTGTATTACATTGTATTGTTGGATTGGTGTTGCTGTGTTCTTTTTTCATTTGAAGCCTTATTTTCTCAGACTTTTTTGTTTACACTTTTTTTTGCAATTTTATGAGAAAATGTGCTCTGAGAATTATTAAAGCTACTTTATCCCTCGCTTGCTGAAAACAAATAATTTGTAATATTTTCCCTTTTTTTAAGAATAAGTTCAGCATTGATTAGCAGCAATTTCCTTTCCTTAATTAAGTCCAACGCTGAGAAAAAATCACAATGAAATAAGTGTAAATGTCGAAAATATGTACCTTTTGGGATCAAAGAACTCAGAGATGGAAAAAGAGAACAAAGCTCATAAATCTGTAATAGTTAAAATGCTGATTTATAAGTGAAAACAAAATCTAAAATGACTGAATGAAAAATTTAAAATAAAGACAAAATATATTAACCTTCATTTCAACTATGTGAAATAAAATAACATTAATTGCAGTGACTGGGAATTAAAATTCCAAAACATTTAGTTGATTTTTGACCTTTGTTACGTATTTCTACACAACCAATTGCGCTGCTTTTGTTTTAGTCATATTTTCTTGTCTGTTTATCCAAAAGCAGCCGTTTAAAGAAAAAAAAAGTGTCTATTTCCAATTCTTCCCCTCTGTGTGCGCTTAAACGGTGCTCCCTTTAATGTTTTACGTGCTGAACTGAGCGTACCTGAACCCAAACTTGAATGGAAACTTGAACTAGTTCATGGTGAGACAGTGAGCCACTTTTATTTTCCAAATTTCCTCTAAAATCCCGATATTTACCCTGTGACCTCAACCTTCACTCAGCAGACGCCACTTTCAGTCTCCAAAGCCGAGTTGCCCTTTATATCCTTGTGTCCCTTCCTCGTCCTTCATCATTCGTTCCAAGCATAATTTGAGAAAATTTAGTATGTATTGAGAGTACAAGACAGAGCTGCACTGAGGGCTCTGACAGCAGTAATCTAATATTTTGGATGTTGCACATGTAAAGTTCAAGATAAATCAAGACTTGTTGGCAGAGCAGCGCTGAGGAGAGAGAAAAAGGAACATTTCTGCTGCCTCTGGCACATTAGGGAGGAGTGAGATATTCTCTGTTACTGACAGTCTGGCATCAGAGTCAATAAATAAGATCAGAAAAGTACGTCTTATTCCCCTGTGGACGACAGTCGGTGCTTGTCAGTGACATATGGCAGGGAAGCAGTGTGAAGATGGTAATATTGGCAGTCAAAATTGCTCCTAATTTTTGGAATTTTATTGTGAAACAGTCACAGTTTGCAAAACCTTTACGATGGCTTGTTAGCAGGCTGCTGCAGAGCCTGATAATGTCACACTTGTTTTTAGGAGGTGTGAGACGTCTGAAACCCCGAAGAAGCAAGGAAGGAAGGAAGCAAGGCATCTCCTCAAGGATTATGGGATAAAATGCATCAAGCTAATGAGCCACTTTCCTCCAAGCTTTCCAGGTTTTGGTACCTTCTGTGATCGATCTGTGGCAAAGCAGAAGAATCCAAGCACACATAGTCATCAAGGAGTGTCTGTTTCCAACTGCGGGGTTGGCACCAATCCCTTATGTTGGACTATATTTTCTCTGCTCAATTTCTGTCATCTTTCATGTTCAGCTTTTCACTTTTTTCCACCTGCTCGGATGGATCCAAGAGTGAGGAATGACGGGGTTAATTGGATCCCTTCATCTTCACCCACAATTCAAACAATACTTTGACATTTGGAAACCACAGATCAGCTCAGTTTGTCCGTTTACTATTCAAAAAGTGACCTTTCCTTTGCTCGAAGGGGAAGATGATTAGATACAGTAAATAGTCTGCATTCCCAGAACCAGGCCATTTGTGATTGCAAAAGAAATGGAAAACCCTTTCTTTTGTGTTTCAAAGATCATCAAGAGTCTCACAAAATCGCAAGAGCGCGTTTTACCCCACAACAGAGGAGAAATGTTCTGATACAATGCATCCTCTTTAATCCAAGGAGCCCCTCAGAAGGACACTAACGACCCTTTTTTGAGGGTCTTCAGGTTGACGACGATAGCGTCAAGGCAGCTCTCCAGTGCAGTGTTCATATTAGCACCTGAGGCCGACGCTTACCTTTCCTTTTTCTGTTTAGCTTAGAGAATGTCGTCTAAAAAGACACCCTTAGCAGCATAATAATGACTAATTCAGAGATTACAAAAAAGAAAAGAAAACCTTAAGACTTTGCAACTGGAGCAGTGAGTTTTTTTTTCTGCAGTTACACCGACAGAAGTTGACTTGAACATCCCCTAATGAGCCTTGCACATTCCGCTTTGCACTTAAGACTGTCAAATTAGAGCAGGGGTCTCCAATCCTGGTCCTAGAGAGGCCGCAGCACTGCATGTTTTCAATGTGTCAATGAGGTGTCAATTCAGGTGTGTCAATGCTTCAACACACCTGATTGCAATAAGCTGCTCGTTATCAGGCTCTGCTGCAGAGCTGCATGATGACACCAACAAGATGCAGGTGTGTTGGAGCAGGAACACATTGAAAACATGCAGGGCTGCGGCCCTCCAGGACCAGGATTGGAGACCCCTGAATTAGAGTCCTAACAAAGGGTCTGGACACACAGTTTTTCGGGGAGGATGTGTTGCTCAGCTTGGAGTTGACGCAGCATGATGCAGCGATGAAGATCTAATGAGGTTCGAGGCAAAGAGCCGCGTTAAGCTAGTTAACACCCCCCCCCCCGTTCAATACTTTTGTGGCACCTTGACACACAGATTTCCATATATTAATATTGCATAATAGTAATCATTTTTCCCCTACAGGAGAAGTCAAGAGCACCGTGTGCAGTGGTGCAATAAACAAAGCGTATTTATTCTCACTGAACTCCTTTTATTGTTAGTTATGGAGATGCAGCAGTTGTGTTTTTCAGTCCCAACCTGCTCATATTTCCTTGTTTAACATTTTCACAGTGGCTCCATTTCCAACTAAAGTACCATATTGCCCCCCAAAGTTTCACTTTACTCTCTCTAGGCTATAGGATGCTGTGTATTCATCTAACGCTGGAAATCCTTATGAAAAACACCACATAAGCTGTGTTTAAAGTCGTTCTGTTTATTCCATTTGTACAAATAGTGACAAGGCGATCTAATTACCACAAAGAGTCCCACTAGGATCTGAAAACGCATCTTTGCGAGTCTCAAAAAATGTACCAAGCCTATGATAACTGTGGTTTCTGAGATTGTGTCAATTCTTTAAAGGCTTGTTTTCTGAATTGGTTGAAGGGCAAGCCGTCCATTTTCAGTTGGCTTGAGATACAAAAGGTTGCTTTAGTAATTATTTCTGGAGTTTTTGGACCACTAAAGAATCTGCCTTTCTAAGTATGCAGGTTGCTGTGCGCTTCTCCCAAATTTGGACTTTTTTCGGGGGAGGGTTATGAATTATGTATTAAGTTGATTCTATTTTTCCTAATTTCCGGCCCATAAAGTAAGCCTTGAAGCTCTGAGTGACAATAATATAATAGAGTCAGTTGAGTTGTTTGGTTCTACTTTTGTAGATTTCCTACCATATAGGAGAAACTTTAGGTGCGAAACCATCGCTGAAACACTTTGCCTCACTTTTTATGTCAAATATTTTATGTAATCAGTTAACATGCTCACTCAATCAGATTACTTTTGCTTCATGTGAATGCAGCTACTGTCTGCAGAGTGTTTTCGGAATCGCACTGCTGACCTCTGGATCCTCTTACTGAATTTGAGCAACAGTGTCATTAAAAATAGTTTTTACTTAAAAGAATAGTACACCCAAACAATGATATCTGTAATATCTGATGGCCTTAATTTTCTACTCACCCCCATGCTGAACAACACTTGAGTGTGAGTAGAAAATGAAGGTACATCATTGTTTGGGTGTACTACTCCTTTAAGGTTGCTGTTGGAGTTGGCTGCTGATGGCCTGATGGAAATTCAAATTACACAACAAGGAATGTTGCTCTGTTCGCCTGTCTGCAATTATTCCCTGCCATTTCCTCTTTGTTGACACGTGGGTCTGAAAAGTGGCTCTGGCAGTGAGAGGGAACATGCCTCGTCACTGAGGCCCCTGCATTGGCACGTTTCCCTGTTCCCACAGATTCCCGTGTCACGCCGCAGACCGTGGTTTACTGTCACAAGACAGTTCCCGCCCTCAGGGCAACCAGAGAAGTGAAGGTAAGTCGACAGAAACACGCTGCGGTAAATGTGTTAGTGGGGAGTTTTTGTGCGTCTTGATGGAGCAAAAAACAAGGATAAAATGACGGCTGAAACTCAAAGATGTACGACTTTGGATTAATCCTGGGTGTTCCAAAACATTCCGGGTGTAATCACTCTGCACGTCATGTTGTCAAGTGATTTTATGATGACCGTGCGAAAAGGCATCCCTCAGAGACAAACCACCTGAAAAAGTCTCACTTTATTTTAAGTGCTGCAAAAATACATTTACACAGGACACATAAGTTTTATGCAAAGTAAACTGAATGAGATTCTTGCATCCGCAGTCGACTTTTACCAAATTCTATGTCCTCACCGGCTGAATTGTCGCACTGACAGTTATTGTTTACTTCTGAACAAGCAGTCATCTAAAGTGGGTAATCGAGGATACCAATCTCCACTGTACATACGTGGGTACACGCACAGATGCGACTTGCTTGGCTTTTCTGCAGATTGTGTAATCTTTTAAGGCAGTAATCAATAACCGATCAATAGCTCGCCTCATTACCGAGTCGGCCAATGTAAAAAACAAATTCATTTGGACCCACTCAAGAAAAACATTTTCGCCAATATCCACCCAGGTCACTATGAGGTGAGTCTACTATTGATTTAACATGGAGTGATGCACGTGTGCAACATTTTCACACAATAATACAATTGTTGTGAAATCTGAATTATCTTGATGTTCATTGTGCAAGTGAAGGCATCAAAATACCATGATCCAAACTGGGGCAGAAGTTTGTTCATACTTCAGGGTTTTGTTTTTTTTAATCTAAACAATGACGTATCAAACAAACAATGTTGAGAAACAAAAATAAGTTGTATTATTCGAGCCAAGTATCAAGAGATAACATTATTGACAGTGACAGGACTGGTTAACAAGCGGTCAAAGGAGTCGAGTGACAGGGGGTTTTAGATGGTGGTGTTAGAGTATACAGAGGGAGGGTGCAATAAAGAAATGACACCAGCACTTCACCTGCTCAGACACCCAGTTTGTTTGTTTGTTTCCTGAACAGCCTGACTTGTACAACCCTTTCACAATGACACACAAAAAACACAAAAGAATCCATACTGGTCCATCTCCAAACATTCAATATGTCAAGTTTGAGAAAATTGCTGTTTTTATTTGCAGTGTGCAACCCTGAACCTGTAGGTAAGGTTCAGTTCACCCTTACTGCTGAGTTGACAGCTGCTCAAGACTCTGGCTGAAAGCTTCCGCCAAGAGCAGCTCATTGGTGAAAGTGCTGCATCACAGCGGAGTGATGGAAAATTGACTGAGAGGACAAAGCGTTTGGGCAAAAGGTCAAAAGCAGTAGCGAGGGGGGGAGGGAGGTGTGAGGGCGGAGGGGAGAGTGGACAGGATTGTCAGGCGAAGAACACTGGAGAATCTCCGTCAGGACTGCATGAGGCTCCAGACTCCCGAGTTCACAGCATCAAAACAGCGGTGACTGAACCAGAATCTGACCAGGACCCAGAAGGTGAAGAACTGCACATGAGTCCAGTTTTGGGATGAAACTGGAAAAAAGCTGAAATCTTTCTGACTATAGTTTGTTCTTATTTCAAGTCACACATATCTTTTACACTGAAAACAAGACATAATCACATTAAAAGCATTATTTTCCCAGCTTATTCCAGTTGTTTGATTTATTTCAAGGAACTTTATGAATAAAATGTTATTTCTTTTCTTTTTATTGTTTATTTAAAGTCCAAAAATGCCTTTTTAAGCTTTAGTTGTGCTTGACATAAGCTAAAAGAGTACAAATTCACCTATTTTTAATTGATTATATCATATTCATATGTGTAAAGGTTATCGGACTCAGATTACACGAAATCTAATGGGGGGAAATCGAGTATGCTCTCAGCGTCAACTGCGAATGCACAGTCAAACACACAATCTGTGCAGTTGGTGAGAATTTGATCTGCTGCTACACTGATTTCACCGAGTCTATCAGACTCCTTCGAAGCACTTCCTGTTCCCATCCGCTGACGAGCTGCGTTTTCCCCATTCTCTTTAGCAGCAGGTCTTCTTCCCACAGTGCCAAATACGTGGTTACTGCTCTGGTTGATGGTGTGTTTTTTTTGTTGTTTTTTTTTTTTTTTTTCTTGAACTGTGATTGGCCAAATCCCCACAGGTGAAACACATCAGGGTGTGGACATGCAATCAGACTGGAGGAGCGGAAGTGGCGGAGGAGCCCAAACGAGAGACGGCGCGAGACCTCATTGTCGGGTGGGACGCAGAGATGTGCAACGTTAACCTGCCGCAAGAAACACAGAAATCACAAAGCGGCTCGTAAGTTCAAGGTCTTAATTAAAGCAACACGAGCTTCACGTGACTCAGTAACTTCACATGCTGATTACTTCTAAGCTATAAAGATGGAAGACGTGTAACTTGGGGGGGTAACAAACTTGTTTCAGGTTCATTTTTCATTTGTCCGGTGTTTAAAGATTAAAATCCAGTCGCTCCATCACTCTCAAGGCAGCGTGAATTGCACCACACAGACAGACAGGTGCTATTTTTTTGGTCAGAACAGGTTTATTGTAACACTCCCTTCAGAATACGTCAAAGAATAGAACAAGACCTTCACGGAAAAAAAAAAAATAGAAAGAGTTGCCTTGGCCACCATAAATGACTGCTGACATTTCCAACCATGTATGGAACACTGTAGCAATTCTCTCAACTGTCACGAGGTCCTTTGAGAACATGGGGCGGAACGGGGGGAGGGAGAGCTTTTCACTTGAAGCACAATCGCAGCCCCGCCATATACGTGCCTTTAGATTGCACTGATCTGCTCGAAAATGGTGGTTTTGAATCTGGACGAAACAGAAGGAGGCAAAAAATCATATTCGTAGAAACGTGCTGCAATAAACTGACTGATTACGCACACAAAAAAGGCTGCTCATGCACAGTGGAGGGGATTATAGCGCGGAGAAACACACTCAGTGTGAAGAGTCTGTGAGTGGAGTGAGCGTCAGCAATTTCCACTCCGCATTCAACGTATTCTGTAAACACTTCAGTCCAAGATGCTGCAGGTTTGCTTTTTACTGATCCCAACTTTTGCCTCAGTTTAGTTCACCCCCCCCAAAAAAAGATAACAAGCTGCAGAACACGTCACTGCGCAAGGTCAATTTTGGGACTACGGCCCAGATGTGGCAGGGCCCAGATGTGGCCAATACGAGAAGTCACAACTGAAGCAGGTGTGTGTGTTCCATCTTGTTACAGGACAGACTGATGAAGTTTGACACCAGAAATGTTTTACATGATGGAGAGAGATGATGGAGAGTTTGGAAAAGTAGCTTTACGTTTCAGTTGCATCCCACATGATCACATGTAAAGTCATTTAAAGTTACATGTCATACATGACACATACACGCATGCACACGCACGCACACACACACACACACACACACACACACACTCATAGCAACGTTATACTGGCTCTCTGTTATGTTGGTGACATTAAATCCAGCAATAAATTTTATCTGCTGCTGGTTTTATTGTGGTGTTGGTTTACAAGTCGCCATCAACTATTATTTGCGCTATTTATTTGATTATTGTAGCTGAAAGCAGGTTTGAGTTCTGGTGAGTTCGTGTGCAGGGGCTTTCTTTTATGTGGTGCCCCTTGCATTGTGGTAAACCGTACTGGATCACTGTTACGACCCCTGGCTCTCAGAGCCGCAACAAAAGCATGGGCGGGACACAGCAAGGGTTTTTTTTTTAAGCCGCCGATGGGCGTCTTATTTTCATTGAAGGGTTAATCATCAGTGTGCAACCCGTGTACATGGACCGGGTGCTGTGGTTGCGGGAGTGTAATGTGAATGGCGATCAGTAAGACAAACATTTGTGTGACGCGCAGGGTTTTGTACAGCATAGATGAATAAAAATCACTGCCATTTCCTTCAATCAAATAAGTTGCCAGACCAGATGGTTGAGATATACGTCATACAGTTGATGGTTCTAGCTCCATTTGGTTCCACTGCCTTGGAAACCTTCTGCTGTCAGGCAGGCATTTTTGGTAAAAAAAACTGCTTGGCAGGTGATTCACTGTGTATTTGCAAAAAAAAAACCTACCTGTCACTATTTGACATTGCATAAATTTGACCAACCAGAGCATTGTTGTAGCTGGGGAAGCCAGTTGCAACAGTGGATATGTTTGCAAAGCAGGAAACATAGTGGACACATCGTGTGACCGTTCCTCCACTGCCTTAACAATGGTGCCATCAAAAGGTTTGTGCTGATGCTGAAATACTCTCCAGTATTGATAAAACATAGAACACGTATTTGATGACCTCATAGGCTCCATCTTGCTTGTAGTGCAACAAATCAAATCCCATAATGTTGATTCATTAACTGGCGTGATGTCAGGCTACATCCTGGATAGATCATTGGTCCATCAACCCGCAAACACCACATATACACACATTCGCTCCTACGGGTAACTTGGGAGTCATCAATTTACCTCAATTGCTTGTCTATGGCATGTGGGAATAAAACCCAATGAGAGATACAGTATTGCTGTATATATATGCTCACACTCTAAAGGTCCTACAGAACAAAAATCACTTTCAAGCTAGTTTATTCAACTTCCCTCTCCCATTTGGATCCTATTGTGGTTGGAGCCATTTATCATCTGTCACTCAGAATAAGATTCAAAGTATCCCCTCTGAAACTGGAGTTGCTGTGGAAAAGCCCTCCATTCTGAGAAGATGAATTCACCCTTCGGATGAGATTCAAGTAGCTGTTCAAAAGTGCTTCCACCGTGACCACTGTACATTTGTTTGAATCCCAAATGACTGAGGGAGAGGTGGAGAGGAGAATATTTTCCCGAGATTCTTTGACGGTTCCTGTCTCTGAGGTGCTCTCGGAAATGAGTCCAGAGATCGCATGGCCCTGGATTCGCGTGGCCCATAAGCTCAGGGTATAATGGAATGTCAAAGCTATTGCATGCAATATCAGTGCACCTCCAACCTCCCAACAAAAGAACCAAAAGCTGGATTTGATCTGACTCCTTGAATGCTGAAACTCATCTTTCATCATCAGTATGTCTTCGCGTGTAACTCCTGTGCAGTGATTTGCTTAAATGAGGGTGTTTCAGAGCAGAGGGTGTCAAGCTAGGGTCCGAAACCTCTTTGTGGGTGCAAGAGATCACAGATTGGCTTCAGGTCATTGCCTGCTCTGAGGTGGTCAAGATTAGAATAGCACAATTCCCAAGAAATAAAAACTGAATGACACTTTATAAAACATTGAGTTCACCTGGAAATCTGCCCAGATCCTTTATTCTTAAGGCTCCTGCTTTCTATGTCGGTGATAGAGTGTGTTTCCATTTGTTTAGCTTCGTTGTGATGCTTTGGCAAAATGAAAAAGGGTCCCCAACCTTCCTGGAGGCAATTTTGGTGGTCCTCCGGGTCAGCATATGTCGAAACAATGGTTATTTTCGTCAAAGTGTCAAGCGAAGTGGGCTAAACTGCTAAATAGACTCTCTTGGGTTTATGAAGTGGCCAAGCAGAAAAAAAAGGTTGTTTGGCTTTGCAGGGAAAGGTCAAGCAGTATCAGTCTTAATATCTGGTATCTTTCATCAGGGGATCTTTGTCCGCCCAGAGATTTAATGACCTAAGAGCCACTTCTACCTCGTTTCAAGTAGAATGTAATGGAATCCCTGTGCTTTATCCACCTAAAAGATTTGATGCATCACTAAGAACCAAATGTTCTGCTCCACGTAATTTGGCTCTCACTGAAGTGCCTGAAAAGGACGACGCTCCAATTTCACACATGACACTCAGACAGCTCTTTTGCCAGAGAGTCGTTAGAGTGCTCGAGGAAAATTAGACTGTGTTTGCAGCGACATAATAAACTTTGAAGAGGTGCAAACAGTGTGGCAATATACAACATGGTGGAGCTGTTGGATGTTGAACTGTCTACTTTTGAGAGATTTACAGTTAAAGTAACACTGGTCCTCGTTTTCCATTTTTGTTTTAGCTTAGACTCTGGTGCTTTTTAGATGTTAAAAAATATCTGAGAGACGTGTCAAACTTGCACTATAAAAATGTCACTGTCAAAATAGGCACATAGAAATCAAAATGTAATGCTTGAAACAAGATTTTTTGCTGGAAATCAGGGATAAAATTAAATTAGAACCAACATTGCACCTACACTCGGGGGAAGGTATACAAACACAATTATAAACCAGAATAAACTGAAAGTATATAGAATAAATGAAAGAAAAATCTCAACAGCAATGTGATCTGCTGTTGTAAGGTAATTTATTTTCAATTAAACTAATCTATATAACAATGCAGAGCACGCGCGCACACACACACACACACACACACACACACACACACACACACACACACACACACACACACACACACACA
>JAUESF010071050.1:0-13695 GCA_032274765.1 Malacoctenus tetranemus | reverse complement strand
TGCGTAACAGAGAGGAGACTTACCGACTGATTGTGGTTCAGCCCTGTAAGTCAGCACAATATTGTTGGAAGGCTGGAGCGAATCTTGGGATTTATATCGTTTTCTCATCATTCTGCTGCACTTTCTCATTCATTTCAGTGCTTGTCAGACTCCTTCGATCGTATTCATGGTGAGAGCCGAGGTGAAAACCTCCTGCGAGTGTGGGGGGGGGGGGGGGGGGGGGGGGGGGGGGGGGGGGGGGGGGGGGGGGGGGGGGGGGGGGGGGTGGCTACACCCTCCCCCCCCCCCACCCCCCCCCCCCCCTCGACGGCCGGGTCAACTCAGTGCACCGGCTCCACGCTCGCGCTCGAGGCCGCAGAGCAGTCTCGCGGAAAGCGTCGACCTCCCGGGTTTTTGCGACAGGCGAGAATGTCGGCGAGGAAAGGAGCCGCGGACCAGACGTGTTGTCATAAGCAGATGGAGGCGGACATCTGATATCCTGCAGCGTGTGAGCGCCAGCAAAAGGGGAGCGAACACCGAGGCTTTTGCGTGACTGAGGGAGCCTCGAAATTCAAACTGGAGGACAGTTCAGACGCAGTCGCGTTTTTTCCTCCCTTTTTCCCCTCGGAGCGTTTCAAGACCCTTGAAAAGAAAGAAGTGAAACGGTGAACAAATCTCTCTCTTATCTTCTTTGCTGTTTTGGTGGCAGCGTTGCGGTGCCACTCGCAGGCGAGGCACGTGTACAACAGCGGTTTCCGTGTGAACGAACCCACGGTCCGATACGACGCCGCGTTTCTTCGTTTTTTTTCCTTTTACGGGAGACTTTTTCGAAAGACAAAAACTTTTTTTGTCCCGGCGTGGGAAAAAAAAGCCCCCCCCCCACCCCTCCCGAGGAGGGCGTCTGGAACGGCGATCCAGAACGAGCCGGGTGAATGAAAAAAAAAAAAAGAAAGATTCCTCAGGAGCCCGACAAGAGTTCCCTTTCTTCCCCCATCCGGCCAGCCGAGACAAAAGCACCTTGTGGCATCCGTGGAAATATTCAGCCGCAAACGCAAAACCACATCCAGTGAGGAGGATCGCGTCGAGGGTTGCTTCAGCTCGATGATTGCGTCATTTTTTTTAGGTGTCAGACGGAACCAGCAACGTTTTCCACGCTCCGATTCGATTAATCGTGCCTTTCAGTTTGCTTGCGACGTTTTTGCCGTCCTTTTACTTCGGGAAACGGGTGATGTAACAATCTTATCACAGCGACATCCTGATCAGTAGGAGGCCAGTTGCGCTTCGCCGCCGAGCTCTGCGGTTCCTTCTTTAGGTAAACCTGAAAACATCCGATGTGAAGCAGGAGCGCAGCCGAAGCGTTTTACTCCCACCTGAGCCTTTGTTGTGGTGCTTTCACGTGCGTTATGTTCTGTCGGTTTGCCGGCAGAACAAAAGGAGATGAGCGGCGGCGCCAGACGCGAGAGGACCCTAGTGGGAACCGGAGTAATTACAAGTCACAGCTCGGTGGAGGGGGCCAAAGGAAACACGCAGCAACACGGGGAGAAAAACCCAAAACAATCTGTTTTCCGAGCGCTGTCTCCCGTGCGCTCCGCTCTGCTCCCCCCCCCTCCCTTGTTTTGCCGTTGAACCGGATCGTACAGCGGAACCGATCTGCATGTGCATCATTAGCAGCGTGTGTGTGTGTATATATGTGTGTGTAGATGTCTGCCGCGGGGGGTGGAGACGTCCCCGGCTCCGGGGAGCCCAGACAGCGCCGCGCCGACCCCGTCGACAGGTTGCGTACGGCCAAACGCATCCTGCTGCTACTGCTGCTGCTGCTGCTGCTGCTGCGGGGAGAATTAAGCTGTGCTCCACCTCTGATCTGGCATCTGTGGAAGCGCGCACACACACACAGACACACACCCATACACACACACACACGCGCGCGCTGTTAGGCCGCAGGCTGTGCTCGCACTATTCCTGGAGAGTCAGGCGCGCGTCTCTTTCCTTTCGTTGACATCTTTCTCAGAGAGCGCGTGTGGAGCTCGGCTCGGCGTTTCTGCCTCTCAGTGAAGTCTTCCACTTCTTTTTCGCGGTCGCTCCGTCTCGGCTCCGCGCCTCCCGCGGCCCCTCTGCCCACGCCTGCTGAGAGGACCCAGCGTTGGCTGGACGACAGAGAGGAGAGAGGGGGCGTGTGTGCGTGTGTTGTCATCGTCGCCCCCCCCCCCGCGAACCCTCCCCTCCCCCAGCCTCAGAGTCGACGGTTCAAAGACCTCATTAGTCTGCCGGAGAGTGTTTTCTCGATGGCCAGGCGCGCGTCGCTAACCTGCAGTCACCCCACGAGCCGCGGAGATAAAAATATCTCCCTGGGAGCTCAGCGCATGAGCCGCAGCGCTCCGCTGCTCTACTTTTGACGGTCTGTGAAGGCGCCAGTGTCGGGTGCACTGCCAGGTTCCTTTTTTTTTTTTCCTGTCTTGACATGAGTTTTGTGCCTTTAAGCAAGGCATCCAGAACAAAGGGGGAGATGTAGAGAAAAAACAAAAAAAGCGCCGGGAAGATCCGATCCAGTGCCAAACTCTCCCCCGGTCGCTCGGATGCAACTTTGGGAAAGTTCAGGCCCGAATCAAAGAGCTCGACTGCAGGGCTGAGCCGATGCAGGATCTTGACTGGAAACCCGAGAAGTGTGCGGGTTTTTACAGGGTTGTCATCGATTGTCGCGCTATTTTTAAATCCATTTAAAAAAAGATTGTGAAGCTGGAGTCTCTTCGATGAAGATCTGCTCAACACGTGCGACTTTTGGATTCATTTTGGAGCGTTGGGTTCTCCTTCACTGTTGCTAAAAGTGATCTATAAATCCTACCGACAGATCACAGTGTTTTACTTTGCTTACTTTGCTACAAATCATCCTGATACGACAGACAATACCTTTATAGCTGTCAAATCAACTGTGCTGCATTCCCGTTCCCTCCCTCTCAGTTATCAACATGTGTGAACCACAACAACAGATGAACTTTGCTTTAAGCATTTGACAAAACAAAACAAAGCACCTTAACTTCCCCCCTCAGTAAAAAGTTCATTCAGCGCTCGATCCTGCCGGTTAAAGATGCTTCCTGAATTCGGGCCGACTGTTCCCGACAGTTATTTCAGTCCGTATTCACTAAAACTGCAGAATCATTCTGGTTTTGAGGAGTTGGACTCGGAACACAGGAAGCACGCAGCGTCCCGGCGCGCGGCGCTCATCCTGACGGGACGCGCCGGATGGTCGCGCTGGCTCCCACTCGTCCTGATTTCAGCTGAAACCCAAAACAACACTGACTGCAGGCCTGCAGGCCGCTGTGGCGTTGATTTCATGCAACCATCATGGATTTGTTGGCTACACGTGTGCTGTTTGTGTCTTCGTGCAGCGGCAGCTGTTTACTGTACTTGCTGCAGACTGTCACAGTGTGTGCTACGCTCTCTCTCTCTCTCTCTCTCTGTTTATTCAGGCTTTTTGCAGCAGCGTTTAGCAGAATTTGCCTCTGCTGTGACCTTGCCTAAGTGCCATCTGCCCGCCTATAAAGATAGCCCTCCGCGCCTCGGTAGATGTAAACAATTTAAGCCTGATCTCAGACTGCAAAATAAAAAAGTTCGGCATGCGTCCACAGCCTCATTGGCAGGACGGCGCTGGACTTTGCTCCTCGGCTCTGCATTCATTTGCCGGCCAGGACTTTGCTCCCATTGTCGTCTAAAAACAATGCGGCGCTGAGCGAGCCCTCGTCGTCTGAGTCTGAGCAGCGGGGTCTGGAGGGAGGAGGGGGGGGGGGCTGTTGTTATGATTAAGTATGGATTTCTGCTCTGACGGGTCAAACTGAGTGGAGCTGTAGTTTTTTTGTTTCATGCTGCGGTGTATGGAGCCCCCCCCCCTCTCCCTCCCCCTCCCACACTGCTGCTGCTTGTCAGACGGTGACCGGCCATCACAGGGACCAATCCCGGAGTGTTTCCTCCCCCCCTCCCCCCCTTCTGCTCCTGCTCGTTCGCAGGGTGCTCCCCTCTTCTAAATAAGGCGTCCTCTCCCATCACGTCTTCACACACACACACACACACACACACAGTCACACACACGCTCGCTCTCACCGCCACTGTGTCGCGGTGCTGTCAGGCAGCCAGGCCGAGTTTACCAGCAGGCCAAAATAGAAGCCGTCCTGTCCTTGAAGGGGGGGGGGGGTGGTCAGTGCTCGCTGCTCCCTTTTTTTTTGTCTTTTCAGCGCCCCACTTTCACCCTCACTGCCCCCCCCCCCCAAACCACCACCACCACCACCACCTTTGTCCCTCAGTGTCACCTTATAGCCGTGCGCCGCCACGGACACCTCGGGAGTCCCGCCGAGCAGGGAGAAAAACGCTCCTGACCTGTGCTCGACCCGGCGCGTGTGTTTATGGAGGCTACAGTCCTGGAATGTACCACAATTTATAGAGCAGGGGGGTGGTGGTGGGGGTGGTGGTGGTGGTGGTGGTGGTGGAGGGGTGTTTGTCTGGTGCCAGGGTGGAATTGTAGTACGAGTCACGCCCGGGTCAAAGATGAATATGCAGATATTTTGTGTGTGTGTGTGTGTGTGTGTGTGTGCGTGTGCGTGTGTGTGTGCACTGTAACAGATGGTTTGTGTTTGCCAGAACAAAATGCTCGAGAAGGGAAAATTGAGACGTCGACGCGCGGGGCCAGACTCTCCGACTCGCTGAGCACGCTTTCAATGGCGTGCAGATTACGAGGCGTCTGTGCGCGGAGGTGAAGAGCGGGGCCACCTTCAGATTGTCTCCACTCTGCATGTAAACACTGAGTCAGTGAGAATTCCCACCGAGTGAAACAGAAAGACAAACAACCCCCCCACCCCCACCCCCACTCCCAAATAAACTTATTCATTCTTTCATTATCATATAAATCCAGACTGTCTTTTCTGAATAGGGCCCCCCCCCCCCCGCCCCCATCCCTGCCTCCTCCTCTACACTTTCACACTCCTTCATTAGATTTGGGAACTGTCAGTGCGTTTTTTAGAGCTTTTTACATATTCACCGAGTTGCAGAGGAAGAGGAAGTCATGCTGACTGTCGGGAAAAGCCACTGACTTTATGTGAGTGCAGCACATGAGACCATCAGGCAGGCGACACAAGTATCAGTCAGGTAAAATAAAACTTCTGTATAAATCCTTTATTTTGCAAAAAAATCAAGATAAGCGAAACAATATTCAGATTTGCGGATTTCGTGTGACTCTGATTTTTTGCCCTGATGGTGCAACTGTGGTACGGGGGACCAAGTCTTATTCTGGCAGTGTCAAATGTATAAATGACAGAATACTAAATATTACAGATAAAACACTCCATAAACATCGGAGCTGCTCTTCAGTGCGCAGACAGGCTCCGGCTCCCTTCAAGCCCTCAATAAATGGTCGTAAACGCTCATGAATATTTGACGTTTTGATGTCTCTTGACTTGCGGAGGGTTCCTCGCCACGCTGACAGTCTTGGCAACACAAAGTGTTTCTTCGTGCCGGTTAATCTGAATCCATGTTGGCGCCTGAGAATCCTTCCTGCAAGTTGCCATCAAGCCAAATGACACAGAGCTTCCAAGGAGGGGGCGGGGGTGGGGGGTGGGGGGCGGATCCGTGGTCTGAACCGGGTTTGACGGGATGGAGATCAGCGCGACATTGTGCCGAGGACGCTAACCAAACGAGGCCGGTCCCCCCCTCGCCGCCCCCACCCACTCGAACCTCCCACATTGTGTTTCACCTCTTTTGTTGTCGTTTCAAATCTGCGTCTGATTGGCTTGAAGGTCATCCGGACACAGCGCACGGGTGCGCGGGTGCGCAGGCGCGCGCTCACTTTTGACACAGTTGCATTTCATCGCCTCCTGCGAGCCCACAGCGTATCCTAAAATGACTCGCCCGGCTTAAAATAGCCGGTGATGCTCGCTCTTGTTTCCGAGCACAAAAATGAAAACACTTTTTTTTTTTTTCTTCACACTTGTCAAATTCTGCTCGGTGTTAGAAGAACAAAGTGTTTGTTCTCGGTGCGTTGGCATACGGTGTCGGACGGAGGGGAAGGCGGCGTGATGGAGACGCTTCGCTTGTACCTCATTCAGGTATTTAAAGGATGGATGGATGGATGAACGAATGGATTGGATGAAAGAAATGAGGGGGGGACGAGGTAAGAGCTTCAGACAGGAAGTAGATGAAAAAATAAAGGTCGGGGCCGAGCTTGTGAATCATTGCGAGCGGCGAGGAGAAGCAGCGTGGCCGACGGGCGCGATTTGTAAGGATGACGCTGACGCACCGTTATCACTCGGCTGGTTGTTTCTCCGCGTACGTCAGCGAGGAGGCCGCCGCCGTTGGAGCGAGGGGGAGGGGGGGGGAAGTGAGATGTGAACAGAGGTGGGAGAGGGAGAGCGGATGAGTGAATGGATAGATGGACGGGCGGAGAGCAGGAGAGGAGGAGGAGGAGGAGGAGGAAGGAGGAGGGTTGGGAAAGACATTTTCATCAGGATTATCCCGCAGCAGAGAATCTCATCTGGGAAAGTGGCCCAGTGCTTACTGAACACACACACACACACATACGTCACACAAACACCTACACACACACATATGTGTGTGCACTGCCTGGGGAGGCTGCAACAAAGTGCAGAGAAGCTCTACTGCATCACAGTTCGCCCAGGAAAGCCCCCCTCCCTTTAAATGTTGCTGGCTCGCACTGCGGTCCTCCCAAAAAGACACTGTTCCAGCAGCTTAATATATAATGCTGCGAACTTGTGTGTGTGTATGTGTGTGTGTGTGTGGTTAGTTCATCTGTTCCCCTTGTTGAATCTGAGTGGATGTCCTCCCACTTGATTACACTGTTTATGCGCGGCGCGTCCCCAAAACTCCTGCCCACCAGCAGGCTGCAGCCAGGAGGAGAGAGACCCAGAAAACAGAGAGAAACCAGCCTTGATAGCAGCGCGGCGCTTTGTATTCCACAGCTGTGCTCACACGTGGAGACTTAAAGCCAGATGCTTTAAGAATAAACACCCTACTTGGACTACCGGAGCGATGGAGACAGTGGCGCGACTACCAAGTGTGGACCCGCTCAGTGGACTCGTTGGAAAGCTAATCGTGTAGGGGGAGGGAGGGGGGGAGATGGAGGGGGGGGGGGGGGTTGGTGGGGGGGGAGGTCAAGGTTTTGTTTTTTTTGTAAAGATCAAAAGCGCAGCGCCAGCGTCGGGTTTCAGGTGAGAGCAAGCTCTCACTTTCGGATCTTTAGTATTTGAACAACAAATGCACTCGTCCTCATTCAAACATGCCCTTGTGTCACTTTGGGGGAAAGAGCGCGCTCCGTGCAGGCGTCCAGGCTCCATCAGAGGACGCTTCGGAGCGCCTTGAGGCCGTTTCAGACTCGTAGTGTTGGACTGCACTCTGGTTTATTTGGGC
The DNA here is from genome assembly GCA_032274765.1 of Malacoctenus tetranemus. Classification (NCBI taxonomy): domain Eukaryota; kingdom Metazoa; phylum Chordata; class Actinopteri; order Blenniiformes; family Labrisomidae; genus Malacoctenus; species Malacoctenus tetranemus. Next base: position 6,312 of record JAUESF010071050.1, on the reverse strand, counting down.
TCAGCTGGTGGAGCGGGTCTTGCAGAGGGTTTGAACCCGACACGCCCCGGTAATGTCCTCGTCCCTGATTGGATCGGCCCAAGTTTGGGACATATCTGAAAACGTCTTTGACTCGTGACTCCTCTCCTCACTGCTGACACATTTTCTGGTCTTTTTCTGATCGGAGCGGGAAAATATCGAGACCGACACGGAGAGAAAGGTCCGTCCCTGGAGGTCCGGGCCCCCCGCTGACCGGAGGTCTTCCTGACCGCGGGCCACAATCTGGTACTCCTCCATCCGTCTCTGCTAAGCGTGTTTTTTTTTTTCTCCTGGTGGAGGTTTTTAGCTCTGACACATTAAGGATCGTCTCCGGGGGTGAGATGGAGTTGGTCGCAGTCTGCTGGTAAACATCCCTGAGCCTTCGAAAGCAACACGGACTCCCGCTGCTCTTCCTCACTTGACTTCACTCCCAACTTCCCACTTCTGGGCATTTGCAGGGTGTGTAAGGGCCCCTCCCTCCCCCTCTCTCTCTCTGTTTCCTCCATGCGAGGCCCTCTGCTGCAGGCCTGCCCCTGGATATCGCCGTCCTGCCGGATCTTCCTTTGTTTCCCTCCCTGATTCCCTCATTCTTGTCAGGATTACCGAAAGGCAGCGTTTCAAGAACTATTTTTTTTTCTTTTAAAGATCTTATCCAAGTTAAGGCCACTTTTTTTTCTTCCCACCCTCAGTGTGGAATCAGCCCCCCGCTTACTTAGTATAAGATTTCAGCTAGTCTTTTTTGATCTGCCTTGATTTTTATCAGGACCAACAATATTGATTTTGTACACGCAGCCTTGGATGGTTCCTGTGTAACAGGCCTCTGTCTCTCTCTCTCTGAGTCACGGCCTCAGGAGTTTTTATTCTCCCATCTGCAAGATTGAAAGGTCAAAGAGGAGGCTATAAAATAATGCTGCTTTCGCCTCCATCCCATCTTTTTTTGCCTGGTTTTTTTCCACTTCATTATTTCTAGATTTGAGCTCCCTCTCAGCTATTTCAGGTACATCACGAAAAATCGCCTCCCTCCTCTGTGACCTTGTAAGGTCTGGATTCTGGGAAAGACGTGGGTCGGACGCTCCAACGGTCGGACTCCAGCAGGTTTTAGGGAAACCTTTATGTCGTGAAGACGTCGAGGGACAATCGACCTCACTTTTTACAGGAAAGGGTGTCACATCTTGTACATTATCCTCCGATGTATTTCAACCTGAACTGTCAAAGTTGTATTGAGATTATTGCGAGGACTCGCAGGAAGTTTCCCCGAAGCATCGGATGGACGTGGTGACCCGTAGCGTCCAGGTCCTCCCCCACAAGAACGACACATGAACCTGAGCATCGACGTATGAAACAAAATGGTGATTTTCAACAAACCATCATCCACCTAAAGCTAAGTGCCATCGTAGGAATCCGAGGGACGGATGATTGTGAAAGTGGCAAAAAACACGCCGACCCCAAAACTGGGTTATAATCGGGGAGCTCGGAAAGGACAAGTGCCCTCTGTGTGTTCCGACGCGTCTCCGTCACAGCCAGCACTCGGCTTTTCAGTGGCTTGACCCAACAATGGTTCTTCTGTGAGATTTGGCGCTGCAGGGTGGGCTTCATTTTCACCAGCAGCGGTGGGCCTCGGCCACCCTGTCGTCGTCTCGTTTCCTGCGTTTCCCCCTTCCTTCCTTTCATCCTTTGTCTCCCTCCCACCCCCCACCCCCCCCACCACCACCACCATCATGCATTCCTCGGGCCACTCTCGGTGGGTACTTGCCACCGCACCGGGAACACACCTCACAGCGACTCGTGTTTAGGATGTCCCTACCCCGTCGTCTGGCCATCACTTTCGGGTGCCTTGTCAGAGCCGTTCGCGTCATCGTGCTCGCCCAGTTTTTTTTGTTCCTTCTTCTTCCTGCTTCCAGCCGCATCAGCTTCAAGCGCTCGCCGTTCGCTCGCTGCTCCGTGTTGCTGATTTGTATACTTGACCCCGCGCCCTCCCGCGGTGCAGGAACTGCGAGTTGTCGGAGCTCGTCATTCCTCCTTCAGGTTCAACGCCTCCCAACATTCCCTTCTCATGGACCCTCTAAACCCCCCTTCCCCCCTCTTTTTATAAACGTTGTAGCTTGCCAGTGTTTTTTAATAGCACATGCGTGATTATTTTAGGCTTTCTATGGCTCCATGTCAGAGATGAGAGACTCCAAATCTCCCTCTCTGCCATGTTTTGACAAAGGAGTAATAAAAAAGGCGATTCCCCCGAAGAAGAAAAAAAAAAGCCCTGCTGCTTTTCACAGCTGATCGCGAAGCGGGGTTGTAATTACCGGAGCAGGAGTCCTCCTCAAATCCGCAGACGGTGTGATCGCCCCCCCCCCCCCACCGCTCAGGTCCCACGTTGGATTCCTCCCTAGAGAGATGCGAGATGTTTTCTTTTTTTTTTTCCCCCATGAGGTTTAATATCAGGAGATTTGGCGGCGCATTAACGCAGCGTGCACGTCCCCCTCCCATTGCTAATCCTCCACACTGAGGGGGGGGGGGGGGTCCTCTGGAACACCCTCTGAAAGCCAGTCTCGCCTTCGCTCCACGTTCTCTTTCGGGTTTCGTAAAACGCGCTTTCAGACGCTTTTAGACGCTTTTGCCCGGATCTTTTTCTCGATAGACGATCTTTCTGTTGGCCGGCATCGGCCCGCCGGGTTCGGACCCTTCGGAGGCGTCTCGCAGCGGTCGCGTCCCTCCCCGATTTTAAAGTGAAATGTTGGAAACAATCAAATCTTTGAGAGGTGGCGATCTGGTATTTATGCTATGCTTGGCATGGAGGATACAGACGAGGCTTTGTCCTTGGTCATCATTGTTCGTCATCTCAGCTCGACCTTTGACACGCGCTTTAAAATATGTCACTGAAAAGCCTCATCGATGAGGGAATGTTTCTCATGTTTCCCATCAAGCATCGTTGCAGATTGTCGGTTTCACTGGTTTCAGATTTTTTTCCCCCAAACTCTTTCAATGCTTCACAACCATTTCCCCTTTGCGACTGTGCCTCGTATGGTGGTAAAATCCCATTTTGTGTGCAACAGTCGACATGGGCGGCTTCTAAAGGTTGGATTTGATTTGATCCATAAGCACACAATGCAGAGACTGGGGTTTGTGTCAGAAGCTGGTTTTTCAGCCGGTGGGTGGGGTGGCTGTTGTTCAGACAGGCCTTTCTCGTCACAGGGGTTAAGTTCCCACCACTGCTGATGACCTCACCTCTGTTGACACTGGAGCAAAGTGACTCCCAATCAGATTAGCAGCTGGCCATGACCTCAGACCTGCTGAAACATCTGGGCCTCGCAGGGATAAAGGAACAGACGTAAACGTCCCCATGTGTGGACGGACGCCGACGCTTTGCTGGTACGATCTTGACAGCGACTCCGCATCAGTCAATTCACCTTCAAAAAATTGAACTGCACTGATTGGATCGTTCTAGTGTTTTAAAGCTCACAATGACCTCAGCGTCTTCCACACCTTTTTATTACATTTCTCAACAAGCACTAAATGTTGTCCACCCACCCGCCGCCTCATGAGAAACAGCTCTTGCTTTAGCTTCTGCCTACACAAAGTTTATGTTCACTGATTGTTTTTCAGTAAACTAATAACAGTTAAAGTCACAGAGGCATCAATGAGGTTCTTAAGCTCTTGTCTCTTGAATAAAAACACTTAAAGAGCAGCAGAATCGCCTCCCTCTGCACTCATGTTGTCTCATGCTATCAGATAAATTACAGTGAGGCCAAACACTGGCAAAAGCACTTCATTTCAGCAACACCAAAGCAGGAGCCTTCAAAATAAAAGCACAGTCTGTAAAGTGCTGTTTTCACCAAGATGTTGTTCATCCGTCTAAACGATGACAAATAGCAAAGTCATTAACGTGTGATTCAGTCGTATGTTGGCGATCCAAACGTGTGACCTGAAACAGTTAAAGCTGAGTTAAAGTTGCTTTAGAGGAACAGACTTCGCATTTTCCTGTGACTAATGAAACCCGATGCATTCAGAACCTAAACAGGCCTCAAGAACTTGGAACATTGGACCCGATTCTGCTGCGGGACACTGAGACTCGCTCACTTGGGTTTCCGTGGTTCCCAGCGCAACAATGAGCTCCACATAAGCGCGGGGCAGCTTCCTGCCCTCCCTGCCCCACTGCCGAAGGTGGCACATTGTTCTGCAAAAAGGTTGTGTAAGCCGACACCCCTCCCACTGGCACGCCATCGCGCTCGTAGGTACCCGGAAGACAATGGAGAGCCGGGCCGGCGTGACCGGGCCACGGCCATTGTCCTGGCAGGGGCGGCGACGACGACGGATTGTGCGGGGAAAGGTCGCCCGGGAGATCAGGTGTGTTTGGGCCCGTTGTGAGCTCACGTAGCATTCAGGGCGCTCCGCCGCAGAAAGCTGGAGCTGGCCTGGCTTTGACCAGAGCAGGTCGGTCCCACACACCTCGGATGCACGGTCCGTAACCCAAGATGCTCCTTGAGATCAGAAGCGACACTCACACAATGCGAACATGCTTGGAAAAAAGGTCAGGGTGAGTGTCGTGTGTCTGGCGAGAGCATTCAGGCCAGCAAACAAAACGTGGATTATGCCACTCGGCGGCGTCCCGTTTCACACTTTTTTGTTGGCGAACATGAAAGAAAAAGAAAACGTCCGCACGGGATCGATGGTGTTTAAAATTTTAATTCGAGTCTTTCAATTTTGGTCACTGGTGGGAAGAATAGTTCATAGGTTGATGGGTTTTCTTAAGTTCCAAAGCAAAATGGGGTTCAACTGAGATTCCATTCAGTTTTAAAGCAAAGCAACATGACTGTTACTCACACTCCACACAAATCAAGGATCTGAGTATCAACTATCTGGACAAACATCTTCACCAATGAGTCTTTATTTGACGTCTATTTATTTATCTTGAACAAATTGTATTCAGGCACGTTGGTGGCGTATTGTGGCTTAAATGCAACAGGAAGTGACAGTTAATTATGGTTTCATTTCACAGACCTACTGCAGCAGGTTTCTTTCGCTTCCTGTTACTTTATTTGAACAGCACTGTGTGCCCACACAGAGAGCGGGGGTGGGGGTGGATTTGACAAATTCCTGCCACTTACTAGAAAAGCATCATTGATTCCTTTCAGGAAGCGTCATTCTTCACTCCTGCGTAGCGCGTCTGAGGCTAATGTTTCACGCGGAGCAAACAATTCCGGATTTGGAAAGAAATCAGAGATGACGATGTCGAGTCAGAGACTCTGAACCCCCGACTTCTGGTTGTTCCGTTTGGTTATGGCAAAAGCTACATGTGTTGGGACACGCCTGAAAACGTTCCTGGACCATGAAATGATGCCCCAATAAGCTGCAGCCTCTGACAATGCCAGCAAGTAGGTTAACGGCCGGTGTGTCCTGGGAAAATGCAGGACACAACAACGTGATGATTTGTGAGTCGACATATATCATTGTCATTTGCATGCTAAGGTGCTTCTTAGCCCCCCCCCCATTCACAAAAGTAACCTGAATTGGTCCCGTATCGCATTACTGCAGCAGGTTAAGTCGGAGAAAACGCTGCCGGAGATTCGATCCAACATTGTAAGAGCCGCTCGAGAAACAACGGGGGCGTTCTGGGATCAGATTTTGGTGAATGGGAGCAGTGTGTTTACTTACACCTCCTCCTCATGCCAGCTTTGATATAAATTGCCACTATAAGAGACTAATGTAGCCATATATCATGCTGTCAGAGAGGTGGTAGCTCCCACACTGGAACACGACTTCTTCCGTGTTTTTAATATATTAAAAATAAAAAAAATGGTGTCTCTGCACGATCATCCGTCGGAGAGGAGCTTTAAGGCTTCCAGACTGCTGCTCTGTGTGGGTTTAACATGCACTGTGATTACATGATGAAGGTCTTTGCCTGATGTGATTCACAGGCTGACGTGACAGACCATCGTCACATTTGCTCATGAGGGCCCGACATCAACATAATGGCAATTCAAATATATCTGCATTGAGGATTATGCCATTGCGTGTGTGCATGTGCGTGCGTGCGTGCGTGTGTGTCTGTGTGTGTCTGTGTGTGTTCTGCTCTGAGATGTAGACATGCATGCATACACATCCTCCCACCCTACCAGGAGCTGTGATGCAGCACTATTGAAGGCAGAGGAGAGGCGTGTACCGAGCTGAATGGGCTTCATTGTTTTTCAAGAGCACTGTCTTGGAGACAAGCCCATGGTCCAGTGGACGGACACACACACACACACACACACACACACACACACACACACACACACACACACACACACACACACACACACA
>JAUESF010071029.1:0-12500 GCA_032274765.1 Malacoctenus tetranemus | reverse complement strand
CTCCTTCTTCATGACCTGACGATTAAACCAGATCAAAGCTGATTCATTGACTTAAAGTTCAGGATATTGAAACTCTTCTAAATGCACTCAACAGGAAATTTATGACACATTCAATGACATGTTGTATTTTGATTGAGAAAAGTGATTAACTCGCCAACTATCTATCTCTGATGGCCTTTTTTTCCCAACCACACAGAGTTTGAGGGAACTTGATCCTGTACCAGGTGACTTTAAAGGGGCACCTGAGAAGCCCACCCAGAGCAGAGCACCAGTTCAGCCCAAAGAAACGAGCAATCAGCCTCATTTTTTTAAAGTCACCAATCAACTGGACTAGCTGAAAAAAGCTTGAGGAAAAAAACAACAGAAACAGGCTCAGGAAGAACATGCAAAGTTCACACAGGAAGACGTGTTACATGTGACATTGCAAAACTACATCACCATTATTTTTCCTCATAAGGAGCAATGTCAACAAACTATCATTTGTATAATGCAATAATTGAATGATTTCTTGTGTACATGGAGGACAGGAAAACAAAGGCCAATCTAAAGATGTTGCTTCTCCAAATTTTCCTTCCAAACCTTAAAAAGACTAAAACCTCCAATGAGACGAATATCTTGACCTGTGTGAACGAGTCTATCCTCCTTTAACGTTTGGCCTCTCTCTCCCTCAAACATACCTGCAAGCGACACATTCGACACCCTGAATGGCCTCGGCCTATCGCTGATGAAGCCTCCTCATTACGGCGCGCATCGATTAAGGTCATCGATCCATAAGACAAACCATCAGATCGGGAGGGCCAAGGTCACCACACTAAAACTGTGCCGCGGGGGGTCCAGCGCCATGACACAGACCGTATTTATAACGATCTGGGCCTGCAGGAGGAGGTTTGGGGGCGGGGGCGGGGGGGGGGTGGACGCTTTGGTGTTTCAGTTATCGAGGGTCCGAGTTTTTCCCTCGCCGGCACTAAAAGAAAAAGAGGGAAACTATAAAGGCTGAAAAGCCAGAGATCACTGCAGTAAAACCACAGAGGGAGCACGGGAGGGCCGGGCCGCGCGAGCGAGTGGAGGGAGGGAAGATCGCGCCCGTGTGGCGGCGTTGGAACGCGCCGTCGTCACGGGACGCAGGCGTCGATGGCGACAGCCGCGCGGCCTAATCTGGCTTCATCAAGCGTCCCATTAGCAAATCACCTGCTAACAGCCACATAATTAGCCAATCAGCAGGTCTTCGACAACAGGCACGCAAACCTCCGCTCTCTCACACGCTTTGCTTCGCAGAACATCTCCTTTTGCTGTAGTTTAAATCCGAAGGTTTTAGCGCCGAGCAGGGGGGATTTATACAACCTCAGTACGTCGATAAGATATGCAAAAGACGGCTGGGAAACTATCATCTGTTTGATATTTACCTCATGATCCCCTCGCCCCCCTCTTAAAATGCTCCAGTGGCCTTCAGTGTCTATTGGACACTCTCATATTTGCTCGAAGCATCCTCACTATTACTGCAGCTGAGCAGGATCAATACAGACGGACTTCAGAGCCGATGACCATGAGAGAGCACTCAGACATACACCTGTTAGCATGCAGGATGTGTCATAGAAATGTGTGGATGAAATAAGATCTATTAGAAGCAAGGGGGGAGGGGGATAAGTAGGCGTCAGGATGTGAGCGAGCGTGACAAGGAGCAAATGAACTGGTTCGGTGACTGGGTCAGAGCATCCGCCGAGCTGCAGCTTTTTCTGGGGGTATTCCCAGTCCGCAAGGGAAGGGGGGAGGGGGGGGAGGGGCGGGGGTCAGCGTCGATCAAAAGTTGTCCGAGAAAGGGAAAGAAAAAGTGACAGACTGGCGGCTGGGTCACGGTCGGCCGCAGCTATTTCAGGAGCATTCAGAGTGAAGGCTCGTCCAACCCGAGCTGCTGCAGCTCCAGTCTGTGCAGACCGTCGCGCTGGTTCTGATAGAATCACGTCCAGAGGCTGTCAGATTTGTGGAAACTGACCCAAGTCGATAACAAGGGGGAAGGTTCGATTGTTGTAGATGATCAGTGGCAAAACAAAACAAACTAGAGAAGGAACTGATGTCAGTGTGAAGAGCTTTGACCTGTGCTGCACCAGTGGCTGATACATAATGCTTTGGTATGTATGACAGATGCTGTAGGAGCTCAGTCGAAAAACACACGCGTCTTCGTGGCGTTGACATTTTATTCGTCACTGGAACTGAACTGAACGGTGTTGTTGATTATAATGCTGTTGTGATTAGGTCTACAGGCAAAATCTCTCCCTCCCTCACTCCCTCCCTCTTTCTGCCTCTCCCTCTCTGTGTTTTTTTCTCCTCCTTACCTCCGTCTCTCGCTCTCTGTTTGGCTGCTGCAGCCACTCCACTCGGTGCCTTTGTTACCGTAGCAACCAATAGCAAAGCCGGGCAGGGATGTTCTGTTGCAGTCGATGCAACCGCGGGGAGGGCGGGTCCGCCGTCCGACACATACATACATACATACCCACATGCGTGTGGGTTTTCCCGGGCACACGCGGACGCATGCCGATGCATACGCTCAGGCATGAAAAGCCGATCCATATACATTCATAGGAGCGTGCACGAGCCCGGACTCGGCTATAGGGAGGTGGGGGTCCCTGCTCTCTCTGCAAAGAGGGGGGATGGGGGAGCTGCAAGCATTCTGTTTCCACATCATCCACGCTGGCAAGACGTGTAATGGAGCTGATTTGAAACCGGGAGGCCAATAAGAGACAAATCACTGAGAAAACAACATCATACATTTAGAAGTCTGCTTATCATTAAAGTTTATTTTCAAGGGATGTCCACTTCATTTATGTCTTCTTTTTTTTCCCAGCCGAACATGAGCGCGTGAGGGAGCTACCAGCATGATAATCGCTCCTTATCTATGCAAAAAGAACACCTACTCATTCATCCTCATAATGAAGAGATTATTATCGAGTATAAATAACCAGAGCAGCCTCACAGGGGCACGATTTCTGATGCTGCCGACTTGATTTCGGACTAAGAGGAGCACACATGAGGGAGTTCCTTTCCTTTTTTTTCTTCCTTCCCTTTTCTCACCATTTAAACGCAATTTCCCCAGCGCAGCTTTCAGGCCTCCTCAGCTGGATTATCGTGACAGGCTGATTCACAATTTTCGGGGAGGAGACGGAAAGGAGGGCGCGCGAGTGGGATTCAAATGAAATTGTAGCCCGTAAAGCCGAGGCTTCACGCCGGATATTTTAGCAACGGGTTGCTCGGCCGGGATAGAATCCTTTACACGCTGCTCTCATTTGTAACACGCCTGCTCCTGGAGGACAGTATGCAGGTTAAAGCCCAGAATAAAGCGAAGATGGCTTGAGGGTGGAAACACAGACACGGGCTAAACTGGGAGAAGTGGGTCACCTTCACACTTCAGCTCGCCGCCCCGATCATCGTTTCATTAATAGACATAAAACAGATATCCACTGCAAATAAAAGAGGACGTGCTGCAGAGGGGGGCAGAAAAATATACCCAATGACAAAAGCTAGTTTGGCGTCGCTTTATTTCACGGCGTTTATATGCCGTCACAGAGGCGCTGCGTTACCAAACACCTGGGCGCGCAGGTCTGCAGGACGATTACTTAACAGATGCTGCTGTCAGGTGGCTTCGCCTTAAGCTTTGCGAGGCGTCGTGAAGCGTCGCCGGATGAAAGCGACTTCGCCTGCAGAAGCCACACAAATCAGCATCACTTTTCGGGAGGGGGGGGGAGGGGGGGGAGATACCGTGATGTACAATAACTCTCGCAAAACAGCCCAAGTCACAGACATTTGGCTGCATGATTCATGGATTTTCGCACTGAAAGCAGCGAGCTAACAGTGACTTCGCGGCGTGGATGCGGACGGGAATCGGTGCGAGATTGCGTGTCGCAACTTTAACAACTAAAGCGATGGAAACAATCCGAAAGTTTCAAAGGACGGGTATTTTGAAAGAATGTGACGCCTCAAAGGAACGAAATTACAAAATTCAGCAAATCCTTCACATCCCCTGTTGCACCGAGTGTGAGGCCTCGGTGAGCAGGTGGTTTTTCATTGAAACAGCAAAAGAAAAAAAAGACATCGTCTATGTGCTAACGCAGTTTAACTCAAGGTTATGTGGCAGAATGTTGGTTGGATGGGAGCATTGACTATGTAAAGTTGGCTCACGCTACGCTCAAAGATCCCTTTATAGCCATGAATGGATGCTTTTGCAGTATGGTGAGAATGTGTGAAATGGGCAGCCTCAGGGGTCGTAAAAGTTTTTTTAAGTTTCTGAACAGAGCAAAGCTTTTTTGGGGGGCGGGGGGGGGGGTACATGGTTGTGCAGCTTCACTCAGGAAGACAAATAAGCTAATGTTGAAATGTGTCTCCTTCTTTTGCCTCAACAGTACCTGAAAAAAGGAATGTAATTGATGAGTGTCAGCATGACCAGAAGGGAACCAAAATCTGCCGTTGGTTATGCCTACAAGTATTGTGGGAGATGTCCGACGTCACTGAGAAAACCACAGTGTGAATCAAAGCATCACTTAAGGCCCCAGTAAAGAGGAATTAATACCCAGGAACATTTATGTTACACTGGGAAGAAAAAAAAAAGTGCAGCAGAGCACGCAGACGCACAGCCCTCATGGCCTCCTCGGCAGTGGAATCACTGTGTCAAGTCTTTATCTTTTCGAGGTGCAGCCGATATTCCCTCAAGTGGCTGCCTGTCTCCTCCCGAAAACTGGTCTAATCAGAGTTGAGGGAATCTGTCTTTCGCCGTTAAATATCCTAAAATACTATTCGCTCTACAGGGTCGTTTATATGCTAATGCAAAGGTTAGCGCCGCATGCAGCACTGACGCAGACGTGCAGTGAGGTGATGTGGAAACGAGTGACAAGGGGAGCGAGAGAGAGAGAGAGAGAGAGAGAGACAGTAAAGATGTAGTGAGAGTGAGGGAGTAATGAAAGGAAGAGATGAAAAGGAAATCTGGCCGCGAAGAAAAGAGAGAATGGAGATGAAGGAAAGGAGAGCTGGTACAGAGACAGGGGAGGAAGAGAGATATTCCCCTGGGTGAGCGCCATAGGTAATTAAAATAGGATGGACAGAGCTGGAGTCTCGCCAAAGAGAGCTCCATCTCCCCTCAGACTTCTTCCCCAATCAGGTCTTCTGCCTAAAGCCAAATTGCTGCTAGTGACAGAAACACGGTAGTCCATGAATGCAAGCAGTTTTCAGCTCGTGTATAACGGACGGGTATGCACAAACACACACACACACACACACACACACACACACACACACACGCACACACACACACACACACACACACACAAACACACACACACGGAGTGGATAAACAGCTCGGAAAATATAGGAGCAGAGCAATCTAACATTGGCAATAACAACATTTAGGCTACAAAACAGACATTGTAAGCGTTCCTGCTCGAGCACGGGGATGAAAAGGCACAGAGGAACGCACAGGGGAAACAAGTCAAACAACAGACGCACGCACATACACACACACATACACACATACGCACACACTCACACACTCAAGCGTTTATGGTGCTGTACAAAGCTGCAGCAAGGGCAAACGTTACTAACCAGAGTTTGACTGCAGTAAGCACATATACATTCACTGCACAGCTCCGAGCTGGGGGCGAGCACATGAGTATGCAGTGCACACACTCAGACACACACTACGAGCACAGAGTCAGACGCACGCACAGCCCAGTGCATGCGGCGACAATGAAGATGCAGTCTAATTACACAGCAGTGACCTGCGTTTTTTTGTGTTTTGTTTTATCGTCTTCTTCTTCTATGTGTCTGTTTTTTGGGTTTTTTATCTGTCTGGTCATTTCTCAACGGGCGCGTGTCTCAGTGCAGGATATAACATCCGTCCCGGGGGGGGGGAGAAGCATCCTTCTCTTCATTTCTTGATCGTATCTCCAGCTTTTTTCTTTTTTTTTTCAACACTCTGCTACAAAAAAAATTGCATCTTCTCTGAGAACGACTGTGTAATTGGATGACGGCGATGTTTATCTCCCTCGTTACATTCCTGTTGGGTTTCTCTCTCTCTCTCTCTGTGTGTCATGTTTCACTGACCACAGCCCCAACACACCTACCCTGCTTTTCATTTTCAACACCACAACAAAGACAGTCTTCTAAATGGGCTGCGCTTATGCCACATCGTGGCATCCATTACCACGAGCCCCGCCGCCTGTTAGTGCCTTTTCTCTTTTGCTGGTGCAGAGCGAGGCTGAAAGGTAGCTCGCGTCGACTGCGTGTTATTCTTTGTGAGTCTTGTGATCACCAGTAGCGGCAAATATAGCTCTTTTGGCAGGCGCCTGCTAAGAGGATCATAGCTCACAATAGGTGGTCTACGCACAACAGACATCAAAATGCCACAGAACCTGCTCGTGGATTGACGTGCGCGCGTGAAAGCTCGGCGCGCGCGCGCACGCACAGACACGGCGACGACAACTCCCCCCCCCCCGCCCGGGACCCTCATCCCCCCCCCCCCTCCGCCCCCCTCGCAGGTATAATTGTGTTTTTCTGCTATGCTTTGCTCCTCTCCTTTCAGTTGTGACTGGGCCCCAGATGAAAAGCCATAATTAAAAGGAGGGGAAAAAAAGTTGTGTTTGTTGTGAAGGAGGGACGGGCGGAGGAGAGGACAGAGAGGCGAGGAAAAGATTAGCCATAACAAAGCTTCATCGGGCTAAAAAAACATCTCGAGTGGCTGGGAGACAAAGAAGCGCGATTCCTTTATCTCCCAATAAAAAAAAAAAAAAAACAGAACTCTTCCAAATCCCTCTGGCTAAGCTGCCATAACTAAAGCCTGCTTTCTGGCAAAGGTGCTCGCTGAATTTGTTGGACAACAAGAGCAGCGAAATATAAGATCGACCAAGCTCCCGAGAAAGGGAAAAAAAACCTATACACTCCCATTCATTTTGTGCACAGAAGTAGAAAGTCAAGTGCCTTAGTGGTGGCATTTTAGAAAAGGTTACTTGGTTATTTGCTTATCTTGTGCCCACGCCCGCGTGTGTGTATATGTGTGTGTGTGTGTGTGTCTGTGAAGGGAGATGTGGCTGAGTCCTTCGGTGTAAGCGTGGTGGTCACGTTCCCACTGTGCAATTTTGTGATGTAAATGAGATCAGAGAGGAGCGGAGAGGAGAGGAGAGGAGAGCGGACCACCTCTATCTGTCTGAGCCGGAACAGCTGGGATATCTTTCACAAGCCAATCGCAGGGCAGTTAAAGAGGAGAGACCAGTTACGTGAGGAGAGATGAATGACTTCATTTGAGAGATATACTCTTTACGAGTGTGCCCGCACACACACACGCACACACACACACACGGACACACACGCACACATAAAATATGCATGTCCGCACCTTAAACTTTCACACCTTCACAGATCATGTATATGCCTGCAATTATCTGTCTGACCCAGGGATGGGTGGAGGAGAGGGGGGCGGTGGGAGCGTCCAGTGGACGGAGCGACGCTCCGGCACAGAGTGTCGGAGCGTGTGGAGGGGCCTCGCAACGTGCGCACAGACACATAAAGGGAAAGCTGCACCCCAGGGGAGGAATCAGCGGAGACAGTAGGGTCATAAAAGCGAAGATGCACGGCCAGTGTTAAAGTATATGAGGGATTTACATTGAAAATAACCGCAAGGTCCTATTACTTGCTGCATATGTGGCTGATGCAGCAACCAAAATCCACACGGTGCAGCCCCCCCCCCCTCGGCCACCTGAGCGCCATTCGTCTTGTTGGGGAACACTTTTATGGCACCGCGCGCGACTTGAAAGCTGAAGTGGGTGCGAGTCCGTCAGTTGGTGCGGTTCCTGCTGACGGCCTGCTCGCTTTACTTTGTTCGAGCGTCAGGAGAAACTTGTTGAGAAGGGGCTGAGTTGGGCCCCCTGAAAGCTTCTCACAGCCACTCTGAGAGAGACAAAAGGAGTCCTTCAATAATATATTACAGAATAAAAGCTGCTGTTTGACAAGGATGTCAAAAAAAAAAACGGATGCCGGCACGACTCCTGACCTCCTTGACCCTCGTAATCCCGTGGAATAACTCCCTGAGGTGACTCGGAGGGGGGTGGGGGGGGGTCACCCAGCAGATGCCTCCCCTCGCAGGCCTTTCCTGGTTTTGTCACCATGTGGTGTGTGGATGGTCAGCACCTCCCCCCCTCACCCCCACCCCCTTTCTGGATGTGTTGATTCTTCCTTCAAAGACTCCCAGTCGAACCCTCCCGCCAGACAAACATGGCACCCAGCGCCGAGCTGAGCCTGAGAATATGCCGTCTCTGGCTGCATGGGAGCTAAACAAACAGTCACTCCATTTGCTCGACACCAGGAGCCACTTTGTTTTGTTTTCTGAACAGATTAGTGAAACCTCTCCATATATTCTTTGCACATAAGAAGGTAGACTCGATCCCTGGGACCACTTTGTCCTCAGAAATTGCGACAGTGAGAAACGGTTAAAACAAAATGGATGAGGACGTGATCGCGCAAAAAAACACCTGGTCAATCCACCGCGCGACACCTCCAGGCATGCTGGGTAAGAAGGAGCCTTTATGAGAGCGGGACGAAAGTCGATGGAATGAGATAACTGAGAGTTTGCAGGAACGCTCCGCTCGTCATTTTCCGCGCGCCCTGAGGTAAAGACAGCGCAAATTGTCGCCAGCTGCTTTCACGTCCTCCTTTTTTTTGGCGATGAAAACAAGAGGGACCGTTAGGTACCGCCTCTCTCCTTCCAACGTCCCCTCGCTGGTTCAACTCACCCCTCAACAAGCGCACGCCAGCTCTACCGACAGTCATTCTACACGTTTATAGAAATGTGCTCCTTAGCAACCTCGGCTACGCTAATCGGTTCACGATTTACTCGCTTTGTGGCGAGCGTTATTATACTTCAATTCAATCTCACCCCCCCTCTCTGTGCTGGAGATGCCCTGTTTGCAGCTTAGCATACGTGATGGAATAGGGCCCTATGTGATCAATAGAGCTCATTAAGTGTCCCCGTGGGCAGTTGTCTCACCCCGAAGCTTCCTCCGATTGCCTCTACCTGCAGCCTCATTGCTTCAGGCACCTCCAACTTTGTTTACAGCGCGATTAATTTTATAATTGAGTTTCCCAGGCGGGGCCTCTTTGCCTGCTGTTCTCCTAAATTCAGGCTGAAGTGTCTATTTGTTTTTGCCCTCCGCCGTAGGACTTCGGTATAGCCACGCGCGCTCTCGGGACGGGCGGGTGCTTCGGGGGGCGGACTTTTCCAAAAAGGAGGCCGAGTGGGGGGGGGGGGGACAGTGGCTGCACCTGTTGTTCCCCGCGGTTGCTGTGTGGCGGGGTTAGCACCTGCTCGCACGGCTGCTGTGTGGCTGTCTGTGTGGGCAGCAGGGATAACAGGGAAGCCATTCACGCCGGCTCAGACTGATGTCTGCAGCCCCTTCTCCCTCATCGCTTGTTCGCTCTGTGCTTTCTGTCCCATCATTTCACATTTTCTGCCAATCCCCCTGCAGCCTATATCCCAGATTGCCATCCACCACACTTTATTCTTTGTGTTTCCCAGGCTGTCTGTCTGCATTTCTGTCTCTCCGTCCCCCTCCACCCACCCCTCCACCCACCCCCCCTTCCTTCACTTGTTGTACTTTTTCGTCTCTAGACAGCTCTTTCCTTTCTGCTTCCCAGCTCACACAGAAGCACAAACATCAAGCGCGGCAGCTGGGACCTTTTTTATGGTCCTTCTGTGGAACTTGATGGCTTTTAGGATGAAGGACAAAGTTGTAAACAGTAAACTACGTACATCCACTAAATCACGTCGAGAGAGAGCTGGGACGCCCCTGAGTGGGCACCTCGCGAAGGCCAGAGAGGGTCTGGGTGGGCGCTGTAGCTGTTTGGCACTCGGATGCCAATAATGGCTAATGTACAAAACAGACTCCCTGTTTGTGTTGTGATCTTGGGCCTCATGCATGACGGTTCACAGTCTGCTCCTGAATCATTAATGGACTATTTCACCTTAACTTTTCTCCTTCTAGTTCGCCCTTATTTTTCCCCTGCCTGTCCTGTCATTCTGCAGCATCCAGGTGGTGACAATCAATTGACTTTAGCGCTTTAGAATGATCACATCTGACCTTTGCTACTAATAAGGAACGATCTTAGGCCTGGGAAGTCTTAATGGGAGGGAGAGGAGGGGGGCGCATTACAGCATGTTATTGAGAGGTAATATGGAAGTAGATCGCGACCTATGATCCAGGTTAGATCCTTTAATATTAGTAATGAAAACATCAGCCAGTCTTTGCTCTCGCCCTTGCAATGCAGCTTATTTGACGAGCATTTTTTTCCGCTCTTCTTTTTTTTGCTGATACATCATTCAACGTCCGAGCGTTTACACGGCCCAATACGCAACACGTGCATGAAGAGCGATATGCAGCACCGATATGCACGGATGCAAATAAAACATCCAACTTGCAGCAGCAGACACAAAGCCCCCCCCCCTTTTTGCTCGCGCTCACAAAAGGTCCAGACGGTGCCAAACACACATATCTATTAGCTCACCGGAGGGGGAGAAGTCAGAATGCAGCATTGAGTGGGGTGGCACTGAAGGAGGAAAAAAAATGCGCACATATATACCTGTTCATCCCACCCCGGAGACCCGTCTCCCCACCTTCACACATCCATCCCCCCACTACCCCCCAGCCCACCGTTTGGCCCACTCACCGCAGCAGATGGCCAGGTATGGGAGGATGATGAGGCAGGTGCCGGTCGCCAAACTCGCCCGTGCCCGGTGGCTTTTTTTCCTCCGCTCCGTGGAGAGAGAGAGAGGGGGGGAGAGAGAGAGGGAGGGAAAGAGAGAGAGAGAGAGAAAAAAAAGGGGGGGGGGGTGCTGACGGATAGCGCGGCTCTCCGTATCCGAAGCCTCAGTGAAATAACGCTCCTTCAGCCGCACCTCACCTGTCTCTCCCCTCTACGGATCCTGCGCGTCGCCGTAACATCACCGCTCTCCGAGCGCGTCCAAAAACGCCCAGTTATTAACAAATGCTTCTCTCCCTCTCTCTGTCTCTCTCTCTCTTTTTAACCCTCCAGGAGTGAAGGAGTCTGCAGTCTAAGCGTGCACAAAGCAGCCTCGGATTGTTCTCTATGATCCTGGAAGCGGGTCTCTTCTTCCAAAGCCTGATTTTTTTTCAGATCCGTGAGAAGAGGAAGGAAAAAAAATCCCAAATGGTGCGATTGCAGGCAGCAGCTATTAAGTCTTCCTCTGTCAGGGGGCACCCGGGTGGTTGCCTGCACTTGATCAAGCCGCGGCTTTAAAATCGGGAGTCAGCAAAACGTAATCCCCCTTTTTTTAAATTTACAGTGGCGAGGTGAAGCGTCCAACGCGGAGCAGCCACAGTGACAACAGGGGCCCATAATTCACACCCCCCTGAAACACAGTCCTGCAGTGGATCAATGATGAATGGAAGACCTCTCTCTCTCTCTCTCTCTCTCTCTCTCTCTCTCTCTCTCACACACACACACACACACACACAGAGTGTCAAGTCATTATTGAAATAGGCCGACGTGTTTCATGATGATAAGGAAAACACCGACTTAAATGACCAGCACATAAAGTCACTGGTGGAAGTGATTAACGCGTCATATTTACTGGCCTCTTTTTTCCCTTTGGAAGAATCGTTAATTTAATCACGTTTTATCGCCAACTTAAAGCTGAGTTTGCCGACAAATTGCTGTATTAATCTAAAAGAAGAAAGACCTAGTTGGAGAAAAAATACACTAAGAAGAGAAAAACATGAAAATAGATATTGGTCCTGTTTTCAACCACAAGATTTTCATAATACATGAGAATAAAGGTGGTCTTGGTGTTTCATACATGGTTGCAAATTGGAAAAAAAAAAGACTTTATTGGCCCTTTGTGTTTCTCAGTTCCCATTGAACGCGTTTGTCAGAAACCACAGAAGAGCCTGATGAACTGTACAAATCTTGTCAGAAGATGAGCCCCTTTCTGTGGTCTCTGCCTGATGATTTGATGATGAATTGCTCACGTTTAACTGTCAGCGCTTTTACCTGATTATATTCTCTTTATTTATTATTTTAGCGACATGGTTAAACATTGCAAACTAAGTTTGAGACTCCCCAGGATTGGATACCAGTGAAAACGGAATATGAGGCCCCCTGGTGGATAGAGTGGGGTATTGTCTTGTCCTGGCCCCAGAGGTTTTTGAATGCAGTTGTCCTGTTTCTTTTTTTTGTAACCACAGTGGGCTGCGGAGCACAGCACTGCACAACAGAATCAGACATCTGAAGCTTCGAGGGGTCTTCAGAAGAACTGCTGGAGAGCATTGATTTCAGAGTTGTGCCCTAAATTGTAGTCCAGGACACCAGATCAAGTCTTTGTTTGGGCCAACTCACATGAACATAAGGAAGGGGCCTCGAAGACACTGTTCAATGCAAATGTGTGTGTGTGTGTGTGTGTGTGTGTGTGTGTGTGTGTGTGTGTGTGTGTGTGTGTGTGTGTGTGTGTGTGT
>JAUESF010070692.1:0-13728 GCA_032274765.1 Malacoctenus tetranemus | reverse complement strand
TAGATAGATAGATAGATAGATAGATAGATAGATAGATAGATAGATAGATAGATAGATAGATAGATAGATAGATACTTATAATTACGCGACTCAAAGATGCCCAGGATAGTTACAAAGCAGACAGAATAACCAGATCAGTGCGCGTTAGAAAAAGGCTTTCAACATGCTGTCCCCACACTCTGATCACAATCAAAGGACAGCACAAGCCTTGTGTAAAGCTCCCTCCAGACAATGATAAAAATAACACGGATGGAAAACCACACTCTGAAACTGTTGGAAGGAAAAGATACACACACACACACACTGTGTCTGAAGCCAAGGCGCTTTTTAGAGGTATCAGGCTTCTTACAATCAATAAAATCAAATGTCTTAAAACAACTAAACGACTCCATTCAACTCGATAGTACGGGTGACAAACTCATTTTTAGCTCAGTGGTCTCATGCGATTCAACTTTCAGAGGGCCACAATCAAGTAATAGTACAACATCATAACCTGTAAGTAGCGATAACTGCATCATTGTTCAGCAACAAAGACGCAGTGACACTCTCAGTCAATCTGGGGTCTGCCAGAATTCTCTGAGCACCTTTTTTTTTTTTTATTGAAAAGCCACTTGCAAAAGATCAAGCAAACTTTTCTGATGTTATGGAGATGCCACAATGAAAGTTTGACATCCTACAAAACAAATTAGAACAGAAGTTAGAACTGAAAATTTGCAGAAATATATTGGTAATCTTTGGCTCGTGAGCCACATTTGTGACATTTTTACTTTTACATTCAAGCTAATGCTCAAAACTCTGTCACGAAAGGGCATCTGATCTACTGATGGGAAATCCGATTCCTTTTACTGACTCAAGTCCTCATGAGTCACTCACCAAAGTGTACCTGATAATATGAGTCACTCGAGTCAGTGTGCAGCATGAATGAGTGCGTGAACGAGTTCATGGAGACGATGACTTATGTGTCCTGAGTCAGTAAAGTAATTCTCGAGTTTTCAGTCAGTTGTTCATGACTTGCACATCACTTGTAAGAGTGAGACTCACACTTATCTGATTGGCTTTAAACGTCATGCAGAAAGAAAGGGGTGTTCACTCCTGATAATTGGGCATATATAACTTGCACATCCTTACACATGAACTACAGTTTGTTTGTTTTGTGCGCCTTGTGCACCCAGGAAGTTGCAGTTAAATTTGATTTGGGAAGTGAAAGTAATAAGGCACATTCAAGAAAAAAAATAATCCTGCCAATTGTTGTCACAGCTATCGGGACTGAAGGCTTAGCCTCCTGCACGAACATTGTGTGTATAATCCATGTATAAGCCATCCATCCACCCCATCCTCCTCCTATTGCAGAATCTTATGCTCCATTAGGCCCACACGCTCAACTTTTCCTCCCAAGGGACTGAATTCCATTTGATTCCAAAACATCATATTTCATGGTACACGCCCTCTGTAGGATCAAGACGTTATTACAGTTAAGTCACACTGACAGCCTGTGGGATGAGCCCTGACATTCGCCCAGCTCACTCTCACTGCCTTCATCCAGGTGCTGTCCCCCACTCACTCCTCAAAAACAGTGCTTGGGCGCACACCCAGCCCCACCAATATGGGGGAAAGCAGGTCTGACGCAAAGCCAATAGCCTATAAGGGCCCACCACAAGTCCCCGCCCCCTCTGCAACGTGACTACCCGCTCCGCGCCTGGGGGTAGTGAAGATTTTGCAACAATCTAACAACGCATTTTCATTTTCATGATCAAGTCTGTGCTTTATATATTTAACCAAATATTTAGATCTAGCTCAAAACAACAATATACTTCATGCCTTGCAGTACTTAATAATAAAAAGAAATAAATGTATGAATCAGCACAAGAACCATTGGTACAGCTGTGTAACAAAAGAGAATATCTTTTACATGATAATGACTTGATATACTGAACACTTAAAACATAAAACATGGCAAATAGACTAAGACTATATAATGAAATGCTTTCACAATGTATTTGTAGAGTAAACACAATCCAACTCAATTTACTTACTTTATAATCTAAAGGATTAATTTTGTTATTGTTTTGTTATTTTCCGAACAATTGTTCTAACTGTGTGATCAGATGCTGCTTTGCCCTCAGTGGGATTCTAGCTCTCTCCTAAAAAGGAATTGCCATGTTAATTTCAGAGTCAGTGGAACCAACAAGGTATACAAATGTTCTTCCTCTAGTAGCTGATATGCTCTATTGAAGTTTCCAGTAACTGTTCATGGTTAAGCATGTTAAGTGAAGCAAGTGTCTCTTTTCACATGTATCACATGTGAGATTCACCACCACCAAAGATCTGAAAGAAAAGAAGGTGTGAATTGGATAAAAAATTTTCTGCTTGTAGCCTGGAATAGCATTTTTGAAAGTATATTTAAACCTGGTGTAGATTTAATTTGAACACAAAATTATAATTGACTTAAACTCAGGTGGTAGACTTCAATCTTTTTTTTTATAAGTGAAGTGATTATATATTGGATAATGGATAATCTATTGCACGGGCACTCGGGCAGCAATAAGTGATATATCTACAAACTTCAGCTGTGATGTGCTACCTCTAAATATTAATGTTTGACAAAAATGTTTGACAGGCTTTCTTTTTCCCCCAAAGCATCATAAAATCAAAGCCGTGTTCAGCCCTGTTCCCTTTTCAGAAATCTCACTAAACCACCTGACTCACTGCCTTCATACATGTATTCCACCACCTTCTGTGATAAACTCATTTCACTTTTCTCTGATAAAATCAAAAATATTCACCATCAGCTGACTCCTGGCACTCATCCTATTCCTCTGGTTTCCGTTGCCCCCCCCAACAGGTTTTTTCTACTTTCATCTTGCCATCTGTCATAATAATATCAGAATAAATAAAAAACTCTAAGTCATCTACTTGTCAGTTAGACCCCATCCCGACCGCACTTGTGAAAAACTCTGTTTCCACATTAGCCCCTCTTATCACAACAATAATTCACTCTTCTCTTCTTACTGGCATTGTTCCCTCACTTCTCAAGACAGCAGCTGTTACTCCTGTACTGAAAAAACCTGGTGCCGATCCCAATAACCTCAATAACCTTCATTCTATCTCCAATCTTCCATTTCTCTCAAAAATATTGGAAAAAAGCTGTTTCCTCCCAAATCCACACTCACTTAATGCACAGTAATCTCTATGAACAGTTCCAGTCCGGTTTTCGTCCTTTGCACTCCACTGAAACTGCTTTAGTCAAAATCACCAATGATCTCCTTCTGGCAGCAGATTCTGGTTTATTATCCATTCTCATCCTCCTTGGTCTGAGTGCTGCATTTGACACAATCTCACACTCCATCCTCCTTGACAGGCCGTCTGGTATTGGTATCTCACACACACCTCTTGACTGGTTTCAAGCTTATCTGTCAGGCTGCATTCAGTTTGTCCAACTTAAATCATTCACATCTCACTCTATTCCCGTCACTACAGGTGTTCCTTGGGGTTCAGTGTTGGGCCCTCTGTTATTCGTCTTCTACATACTTGGTCACATCTTCCGGAAACACTGCATCAACTTTCATCGCTACGCGGATGACACCCAGCTCCACCTCTCTTCTAAACCAGATTCCACCCTCCCCCCTCCATGCCTTCTGGACAGTCTTAATGAAAGTAAACCCTGGTTCACATTCAATTTTCTGGAATTAAACAGTGAGAAGACTGAGATGGTTCTCATCGGTACCAAAGCCACTTTAGCCAAGTCTCACAGTTTCACTGCTTCCATCAATAACACTGACATTTCTCCCTCCCCTCAGGTCAAGAGTCTTGGTGTCATCCTTGACAGCACGCTTTCCTTCACATTCCACATCAACAACATCACTCGGACAGCTTATTTTCATCTCCATAATATCAGCCGCCTACGCCCCGCCCTCACGTCCCACTCTGCTTTTATTCTTGTCCACAGTGTAGCTACCTCACGCCTTGACTACTGCAACTCCCTCCTACATGGTCTCCCTCAGAAATGCCTACATGAAGTCCAACTGGTCCAGAATTCATCTGCTCGTGTCATGACCAAGACTCCATTTTCCCATCACATCACACCGGTCCTGCAGCAGCACATTGGCTTCCCATCTCTTATCACATCCAGTTTAAAATCATTCTTCTCACTTATAAGGCAATCCGTAATCTTGCCGCTCCATACATCTCAGATATCCACATTGCTACACCTGTTCGTGCTCTTAGATCCTGCTCATCCATTTGCCTCACTAAACCCCGTTCACACCTCACTTCCATGGGGGGGCAGAGCATTCAGTTGCGCAGCCCCCCGATTATGGAACTCACTTCCCCCTGATCTCCGTAATACTGACTCTCTCCCTCTGTTCAGATCAAAACTCAAAACCCATCTTTTCAAACAGTGCTTTTCCCTTTGATTCATTTAATTGTTTGTGTCTTACTGTTTTAACTTTCTGTACTTTATTATTTTAATGTATTGTAGTTGCATTTTATTTGATCTTATGGATCTTTTGCAGGGTGACCTTGAGTGTCAAGAAAGGCACCCAGAAATAAAAATGTATTATTATTATTATATAATATAAACAGTGAAACTCTGCGATTACTCCACGGATTTATTTGTTGTTGATGGTCTTTGAGGTGAAATGTCAATAGCAATTAGAATTCTCTCATTCCTTTTTTTTTTTTAAAATAAATGTCTGCATTTCTTCTTTAGTATTGGCATCATTGCTGAAGGTGTCAATTTGTTTTAGAATAAATGCAATGTTTTTGTTTTTTTGTTTGTTTTTTTTTCCTAAGAATTTTTTATCATTACTGTGACTGTCACCTGCTGTCATTGGCTTCTGGCCATCTTGCTGGGGGCTATCATCAGGTAAAGTGGTGCAATGAGGGCTGTGCAAGGAGGACAAGATAAAGAGGGAAGGGAGGAAAGTAGTGAAGTTAGAGAGAGTGGTAGTGGTTGCCAGTGTGTGTGGGGGGGTGTCATCAAAGAATTAAATGATGTGCCTGTGCCCAGTGTGCTGTGAGTTAGATAGATGCAGTGTGTCACCAATCAGTCCAGTGTCTCAAGCCAGGAGAGAGTGAGCAAGTAAAAACAGAAGTGAAGAACATAATGATGCTGGAGTAGACACAGGTTATATACTGAGTCATATTATCTGTGGCCACTTAGCAGGCACCTGGCGAGACCGTGGGGTGGCAATAAATTTGCCAGTGGATTTATCCAGCTATTACCAGGTGACAGTATATGATATATGTGGGATGGTGAGCATTCTTTGTTCATGCAGTGGGGGGGATAACTATAAGAACCATATCCCCGGGCCAAGCCCAAACCAATGGTGACAGGTCAACCGGATAACCACAGAACCAGAGGGGTATTGCCCACGAAGCGCACCCCAAACAACCACCCATCCACCAGACGCAACCCCGACCCCAAACCGCAGGAGGAAACAGCCAACCCCACACCTGGGAACGACGGCGTAGCCAAGGAGACTCGCGACACGTGGGCCCCCCGCACCAGCCATTCCCCCATTCCACCCTCTCCCCCTCGATCCCCATCATCATGGCCACCCCTTGCTCGCACAATCCCTGGCACCCCCAGCCAGGGCCCAAGCCACCACAGCCCAAGAAGCCAAACGGGACACCGGACGGTGTCCCCAGCCCGATCGACTAGTTCAGCAAGAGAGGACCAGATGTAAAGAGGGCCAGCAGCAGGGGAGATGGAAATGAAGTCATAGCTCACCTCATGCCCCCATCACCTCAACGCAGAGTGGCCATAGTGGGCCCGGTGCCCGAATACCCAAGGACACCCCCATTGCCTACCCTGGGAGGTGACACACCGAAGCTCCCAACCCCAGCCATGGCTGCAGCGAGAATTTTGATTATTTGTTTATGGTTTTTGCCTTCAAGGTATCATGTTCTCCTTTGGCCCCATGATAGTGATCTTCTCTTCTTCTTTATATAAGCTTATATTAAACTTTGCGTCACTCAAAGTGTCTTTACGTCACAATTGGTCCTCTCCAGCTTCATTACAACCATGCGCCATTGCTCCTCAATACAATAGAGAAATACAGGATGTGAGACGACCAATGTATCACTATGTGTGAGTGTTGAAAGTTTCCATCACATTCTTTAACCAGCATATAGTAACACTGCACTCTGTGAAGCAGTTCCAGCTAACTGCCTGCATTACAGCACGTACGTACGCACGCACGCACGCACGCACGCACGCACGCACGCACGCACGCACAAAGGGAACCTTCCTCGCTCCACTCATTGTATAATTAAGCAGCCTGCATGTTGAAAGTGCATCTGCAAACTGCGGACAACAATCACCACAATGTGAAACCACAAAGACACACTCATGACATTTCCATAAGAAACAGCCAACAGCTAGCCTCAGACCGCCCCCACACTTGCAGTCAGAGGCTGAGTCAATCAGCAAAGAGAGGCAGGAAGGTGGGAGGTGTATTCGGAAATCTGTCTGAACTGTCTCAGACATGAAAGGAACTTCTGTACCAGTGTGATCCAAACTACATTATTGAAAAACTGTGAGTCGAACGGTTGAAAAGTAGTCTTTTTCCTTTCTTTTTTTTTCTCCAGCCTGCAGATGAGGCGAACAATGGAAACCCTTTAAGGATGACGTTCAGTTTACTTCGAGTCGATACACAATGAGCTGTCCCCGCACGCTTGTCACAATCAATGTTAAAGTTTGAAATCTGACTGTTTTAGTGATAGAGTGAGCCTCCCTGTCTGACTGCTAAAGGAATAGTTAACAACCCCCCTGGAGTGTCAGTGGCTGCTTCAGTTAATGGGGGAGGATGCACGGAATGAAACTGAAGTAAGTGACCTGCGAGCTGCGGGAAAAAAAAAAAAATCATGTGGATGTGCAGTATATTGTGGTGTTTGTTTATTGCATGAAACTACTCTATTCAAGCAAAATGACAACATCACCCAGATAAGTTGCCATGTTGGAAACACTCATTGAATGGTCCATGGTGAGGAGATCAGCTTCATCTCTTAATGTGAAATTAATGCGAAAGCTCAATCATTTATGTCGTCATAAGTATTTTGGGAAGTTCGATCCAACCACTCCGCACATGTGTGCTTTTAGAAGGGAGGATGTGTTTACTCCTCCAGGAAGGGGTGGGTGGGTGGGGGGGGGCAGCTGAATAATAAATGTTATTTTGCGAGTGGGCTGAAATCAACCTTTTCCACCACCGTACTCTGCATCGACCTGGACAGACAGCCTGATGTATCAAGCCACAGCGAATGCCAGCGCACGGCAGTATCACAGGTGAAACATTCCCGTGGGAGGCCGGCCCATTTTCAGGCGATAAGTCATTAAAATGACAGTGGTGTCATTTAGCAACACCATTAAACATCATGTAAGGGGCTGATGTGTTTTCCCACTCCTGTGCAGCCAACGGTCCATGAGTTACTGCTCCTGCAGCAAGCTATCAGTGCTGTTCCACTGGAAGATTGATTTTTCCATTTCACATTTGTGTACAGGGCAAACTGCTGTCGAGAGGTTTGCTTTAAGGAAGGCTCCCTGGCTGCTGATGGGGCGGCTTTGCTTTTTTTTTTCTTTTCCTTTTTTTTTTGCAGCATTTGATTGTGTTCCAGGATTGTCGAATGAGTGTAACTCACCTCAGCCCTTTTTTTTGAGAGTTGGATACACTGCTTTCTCTGTATAGTTCCTGAATATATCCATATTTGCTAATCATGCTGCGATTGTGGAACAAAAGGATCGGAGAAAATATGAGTGCTTTGTTTCTTGTGTGTGTAGTCACTTGTAGTTCAATCTGCTTTGTCTGTTTAGTATTTTTGGTTTTATGGTAACATTGACAGCCAGTCTGATCAAGTAGTCACATATGGGAATTGTGTGGCAATATATGGCACAAAATGGTTTGTTTCTCTTTCTTTTTGTCAAACGTTCGGCCTAATTCTAAGATCCTATGATCGTCATATAAGAAAAATTACAGAAAAACCATGTTACTCTGTTTTTTTGTTTGTTTGTTTTTTAACTTCATCAGGTACTTTAAAGGAGACTTATTTTGCAAAAGTCCCTTTTGGAGGCTTTTGAATTTGTCTGTCCTGAATCTGGCCTGACTCTTAGCTCAACAAATGTGTGATTTGACCACAAAACCTTCCTTTTTGAATCTTGGATTACTTTAAAAGCATGAAAAATTTGCAAGGTGCTCAGTTTTTTTTACTGTGCTTTGATGGAACAAATTTTTTTACCTTGGTTTTTGAGAGAGATTTTCCAGCTCCATTTATGTATTTGCCAGTCACTTCACATCTGACTGCCTCTCCAACTACGACCAGTTCAACAAAGGACTGACAATTACACTTTTCCTGAATCCGGGTAAATACCAACAACTTGCCATAAAGCTATTTTGTAGTTCAGGTGTGTTCAAGAATGTAATGCAAAGTCCCCCATTGTATGTTACCGTTGCTGTCAATTTTTGTCACAGCGCCAAAGACTCATTGTAACATCGGCCAGCCCCACAGTAGAGGTGGACCGGCTGAGCAGAATATTATTAGCATATCCCTCTGAAACAGGTTGCTGTGAAAGAGCGCTTCTGTTAACATGTGCATGTGCTCAATTCCCAGATTTTTGGGAGCAGAGTATGTCAAGAAGATTCCATGAAAACATACAGAATTCATGTTAAATTTCAGAAAATTAGCCGTATTTGAATGCACAATGTTGTTATGATTCCAAGTTTTATCTCAATTTTTGTATTTGTCAATTGCAAGGTTGTTTCAACTACAGCCAGTCAAGTCACTGGCCAGCAGCAATAGAAGCACAGATCTGTACTGGCAGTAATATTGCCAGAAGTTAGCCTGGAGGGGAGTAGAAAAAAAAGTCAATACACCTTCAATCAGTGGATTATTCATTCAGGAAACACTCTGCCCTCTAATCCAGTAGAAAGGGACCACTGCAGAGACAGTCATAGCTGCTAATCTCAGTTTCTTATCAGAACAGCTCTTAACTTAATTATTTGATGTCGTCATCTCTTTACTTTGTTTGATTACCACTGAGTCAAACATGCTTATTTGACAGAGACAGAGAGAAAATGCAATTGGAAGAAAAAAAGCCTTGGATTGCAATTTAGGCTTTTGATGTCACCTCCATGCCAAACATAAACCAGCTGGTCATGAATTTTTTTTAATGTACTTTAACACACATATGCAACTGTTTTCTGGTTTTTAGGACAAGGAAAGGTTACTACAACTATTGCATTGACATCATTTTGCTATAAATGCCCATGTATTACTACAGCCGTCTTTGCGAATTATTTGAGATAATTTACAAAGTGAAGTATGTACCGCAATGTACGTCACAGTCTTTTCGCTGTGAGTACTTGGAAACAAAACCTATGAATTTGCTGTAGACAGACCTCAGGAAAATCTCATTAGACGCGTTTGGGATGTGAGGGACAGCTTTCCTGTCAAGTATCAACAAACAGCTCCTTTAAATGCATCACAAGCCACTAAAGTAAGTCAAACTCAATAACACTTTCTCTTGAGCTCACCTCGAGGTCAGCGCTGCGGTTAAAAGAACAAGCACTGCTGCACTGACAAACTTCAATAAAGACACCCCTCTGGGCTTTTTGGGGCTCCAACCTCTGGATTTCACAGAGTGGCATCGGTCCATGCGTGTTATCAGATGTTATTGACTTGGGAGCCTCATCCTGTTGTTCAGGGCCATACATTACAAGACAGCTGACAAGGTGGTTCTAATATATGGTGGCAATTGAAGCCTTTTTTTAAATGAGCTGTTCCTGCGTTTTTTTCGAGAAGAGTCCTCTGGACAGAAAGCACCGCCGCACCTTGACGTCAATAGAGGGATGGAAGGCCTCAGACACACTGCACTGAAATCCCACTTGTTTTCTAAAGCAGGTCCGGAAGCTCTCTCGTCTGCACTGTAGTTTGGAAGTGATCAAAGCGACACTACATCTGTGGAACAACGATCTGTAATTCCCTGTCTGCATTTGTTGTTATGGAAACAACAATACAACAGCACAAAACAGGGTGATATAAGCTGTGTGCTGAAAATTAAAACAAAGCCAGAGTGACAAAACTGAAATATTTTGCCATTCACTCATTGTACATACGAAAACGTATCCTGTTCCAGTACAGCTGCAGTTGTTTTGTGTTGCCAGCTTTATATCACGATGGATAACCAGCCTGCTTAAATACAATTACAAAGAGAGGCACATCAGCACTGAAGATTCAACGACTGAATGGTGACGTGTTGCCCTAACCTTTACTCT
Organism: Malacoctenus tetranemus; assembly: GCA_032274765.1. NCBI lineage: Eukaryota > Metazoa > Chordata > Actinopteri > Blenniiformes > Labrisomidae > Malacoctenus > Malacoctenus tetranemus. Next base: position 3,460 of record JAUESF010070692.1, on the reverse strand, counting down.
GATACTTGCAGAGTTGCCATAACAATTTATGCAGGCAGGAACTCAGAGGGGGTCATTGTAGGGATGCACTGAATTTGATTTGACCAGTTCGAAAAAACACAGTGCGGAGAGGAGAGCTTCAGGATCCACAGCTTGATTTGAGTGCAGCATGAACGAGGCACAAGACATCCAACAGGACAACATTGCTGATGTAACATTGACAAAAAGGAAGGGGACTTTTGCTGCCAGCTTTGAAATGACTAATGATTAGCTCAGAATTGCCTTGTACCTGGAGAAAGAACAGGTTTAAAGAGGGGAAAGAAAACTCACTGTAGATAAGATCCTTGAAATGTGTTCATTTTCTTAGTGGCGGCCTTGTGCAGACGGAGCCCGTCTGGCGAGGTCTGACTGTCGACGCTTGAAATCTTGCCAGAGCGAGTTCCCCTATGGGAGCATGGGGAGGATTTATTAAAAATGATAATCCTCAGCATTACCCAAGTGACCTGCTCAGCCTGATAACTTATTATCTGGAATATGTGATATGCTGTGTCTGAGATACGCTCCTAAAGCCATCTCATGTGCTCGGAGGCGGTGAAGGAGATTTTCATCTGACCCAAACATTTTGCCCTCGTATAATCTCCTACAGAAGTTGGAACTTTGCAACAAAGACCCGCATGCGCACAAACACACACATACACACGCTTTATTTTTCCCTGAATGTCTGCGCTGCTGTTTGTCGCAACAATAAAAGATGTCAATTAGCATTTGCATCAGGTATTAAGTTCTCATATAGGAGGTGCCTTGAGGTTTTTCTGCCTTGTCAGCATGGCCGGAGAGCTACAACCGTGGGGTTGCTGTAACTCATTCCAGCGGGTCAATTCCTTAGTCAGATCATTAAGATGGAAAGGCAAAGTGATCTGCACAACACTAATGGCAATTCAATCATGGGGTTAGAGACAAGAGATTGACTTGTATGCTGTAGTGTGTTGCCATTCAATGCAGCTCGAAGGCTTTGGGGAGACCCCCGCCGAGCCCATGCCCCCGCTTCCAAACATGCTCCGGTCGTGTGACTCAAAAAAAGAAACACCCAGTGCCCGTGCAAACAAGCATCCTTGTACTGTTCGCACAATGGTTGCTTGGCAAGAAGGTATGTGCTGACCACACTCGCTCGCGTGAACACGAGCGTTGTCCCTACGCGTTAAACAAAAAAAATAGTCAAGCTAATTTCACAAACAATGTCCCGATAGATCAGCCGGCAGTCATGCATCAGCTCACCCCTCTCTTCGCCCTTCCCACACAGCTGTGCACAATAGAAAATGAGGGGGGATTGTCATGGCTAATGCATTCACGGCCACTGCGCTCCCCCCCCCGCCATCAGAGCCGCCTTGCATGCGTTTTAAACAAAGCCAGCCGTGTTTCCAGGTGACTTTAAAATGCAAATAAAAATCGCCTTGGTGAGCTCAGGCTCCAAGACAGCCTGTGATTCAAGTCTTAATGAAAATGCTTTAATACTACACAAAGTGCAGGATTTGGCTCTTCCGCATAATCCTTTTAATTGCTGATCTTTTCTGTGCATGCCATCAGAGAGAACAGACGCCTTTATTATCACGCTCCAAATTACCTTCATACTGTGACATCTTTGGAGCCATATTTTTTTAATTGTATTTGCTTGCACAGGCAAACAGTCTGATAAAAAATTGCAACTTTGAATCCCAATTGGATATAGTTTGGGGGGAAAAAAACAGAAAGGTGGGCTTTCTTTATCTTTTCTATCCATCAAATGACACTGCCCCCCTCCCTCCCATCTCTACAGAAAAGCACTATGAAGCCACTGACTCAGCCACAGCCAACAAATTAAATGATTCAAGAGGTCACATCATTCATGTGCTTCATTTCTACTCTGATTCTGTGACAACGCTGCAACGGTTTTTCACAGAGTGTGTTGATGTTGGTAAATTTCAGTAACATTGAACTCTGTTCTTAATAATCATAGAAACTTTTTTTTCCCATGCAAAACTTTCAAAAATAATTTTTTAGAGTCATCTCCCGTGTAAAACAGGAATTCCCACACTCTCCACTCATTCATGATCTCACCCCAAACACCGACCATCTCTATTCAAGTCCTGCCCCAAAAACCCCAAAGAATATCCTAAAGAGCAAAGTATGATTGCAGATTTCTTCTCCAACATAGGTACAAACTAAATAAGTCTTGAGGATGTTTCTAAAGAATCTGCTGGGAGCTTTCAAAAGTATGGTAACAAACAGATTGTTCATGACAAAGCACACATTTTAGTTTCTTCTGCCTTGTATTGGCTGAGAAAGATTGTATAAAAATAACACTTAGTCATGTACATTGTCAATGACGATTGGACAGATGTATCATTTGTGATTGCTCATTGTTAGGTTTTGATTGCAGGGTTCTTGTGTTGTCTCTTTGGGGTGCGTTCGATTCAGCTTTGTTATCGGTTGTCGCGCTTGGATCGTCACATTGTGAGGAAGAACGGCGGCAGCAGTACTTTGGCAGATAAAAGGGAATGAACCAGACACTGTGTACGTGTGTTGATCAGCACACAAGCATCTCTCTGGTTTTGCAGGATGCATCAAATGCCTTGGTTACGTAATTGTTTCATTTGTCTTATTAATCTATTCACAATGATTGACATATTTTTCACAAGTGTACAAATGGAACTCATGTCTATGGATGCCCCTCAAAATGTGCAACAAAACATGTTAATTCCTCACATTATGAAACTTTTCAAACACTTAGCCAAGCCTTGACAAGGTAAGGGTGAGTATAGAATTTTTAAGTTCAACAAAATGTGCTCAAATCACCCTGAATTCCAGTCTACTCATGCACAAATGTCTCCAATGTATCATCCCTTTGAAATATGACACACGCAAGGCACAGCATCATTACAACATTGCTTTTGTATGTGCACTGTTGCGGCAGTGCAATGGAAAACTAAAGCAACCATGGCCCCGCCCCATACAGTTGCTGAGTGTGAGGGTGCCATGAAAGTCAAACAGTCAAATGTCAAATGCCCTGAGGATCAACAATTTTGTAGTGTGATGAAACGTAAAAAGCAGATTAAGCCCCTCCCTCCTCCCCGCTTGTGGTTTCTCTGTTGTGCATGTGTTGGAATAAATTGGAGCCGATTGGTAGACAGCACCACTTTGTGCAGGGCTGTCCTGTTTGGGACACACTGACCAAATGTGACACGTCACAGACATGCCTGCACCTGGACTCAAACCTGGATGTTCCTCAGGGGAAGCACTTCATTTCTTATCTCCATGGAAATCCCAAGAATATCTGCAGCTCACAATAGGTAGATTGGAACCAAGCAAACACAGTGCTCCGCCTCCACTGGGAGCAACTTCGGGTTCAGAGCCTTGCACAAGGACACTTAAAGGAATGGTACACCCAAACAATGATGTACCTTCATTTTCTACTCACCCCCATGCTGAACAACACTCTGAAGCA
>JAUESF010070642.1:0-10396 GCA_032274765.1 Malacoctenus tetranemus | reverse complement strand
GACGGCCAGGTGCCCCACTGCCCCCGCGCCCTCCCCCTCCTCCGCCCCCTCCCTCCCTCCCTCCCGTCCTCCATCTTGCTCTCGGTGACTGTGCGATCACTGGATGCCGCGGCGCGCTCCAGATGTTGCCTCCGACGCCTGACGCGCGTCCCCCTGCGCCTGCGTCCCGCTCGGCGCCGCCTCTTCCTCGCTCCCCGTGGAAACAACGAGCCGTTCGCCGGCTGACGGCGTGCGGCGCTCCCTCTCGGCGCTCCCTCTCGGCGCCGGCCGTGTTGCCTCCTTGCCTCTCCGTAACGCCGGCCTCCTCCTCCTCCTCCTCGCTCCCTTTATTTACGCCCGTGTCTCTGCAGCGCAGCGGGGAGCCGGTGAGTTCACTCTTTAAAGAGCTAAAGGTTCCTGGTTCACAAGCACAGCAGCAGCCCCCCCCCCCCTCCCAGCATTAATGGCACGCCTGTTACCGGATTTGCATCTGAATGATGTGGAGTAATTGCAGAGGGATTGTATTGAAATGTCAAACGCGCGGAGCGCTGTGTGTCCCTCCCCCCCTCCCGTCCAACGGGTCGCCGTCGCTCCGTCGCGTGAACCTGGTTGTTTACAGGCTGTAACTGGCTCCCAGACCCCACGCAATTACAGGAGAGTAACGGGGGGAGGAGGGGGGGAGGCGAGGGAGGGGGGGGAGGGAGGGGGGCGGGGCACACCTGCATCACAGCCCCGCCGGGGACCAAGCAGGAGCGTCACAGTGTTGGCGTGAACGGAGGATTCACAGGTCGTCAGGGTTCAGCAGCCACGTTAGAAGCTCGTTGGGGTTGAAAAGTGACCTGTGGACCTGTCTGGATGGATGATGGATGGATGATGGATGGATGAAGGATGGATGAGAGATGGATGGATGTAGTGGGAGATGATCCGACACTCGACTCACTGGGAAAACTCGACGGTCCACGTTGTCCCGGTGGTTTGAAGTCCAACAACAAGCGTTGCGGCGCTGCGGCTCGATGCCACCCTCAAAAGGAGGAAGAGAGACAGACAGACAGACAGAGAGAGAGAGAGAGACAGACAGAGAGAGACAGACAGACAGAGAGAGAGACAGAGATCTTTGTAGAGATGTCGGATGCGGACTGTGTCGAGCAGGAAGCTCGCTAAGGTCAAGAGAATCTGCTTTCTGCCGTGTGACGAATCAATCCGTCCATCTCCTCCCTCCTCCTCCCTCCTCCTCCTCATCCTCCTGCTCCTCCATCCTGCCTTCGTCCTGTGACGCGCGCCTCCTCTCGAATGCCATCTTGCGGGTTGGAACTTACTCACACTCATTAGAGCCCCCGAACGCCTCCGGCGACCAACATCCAAACACACATTAACCTTTGCAGAAATGCCTTTTTTCCCCTCCTCCTCCCCCCTCCTCCCTCCTCCCCCTCCTCTCCTCTCGTTCTTGCTGAGACTTTAATTTGCTGGATCACACTCTCCTCCCTCTCCTCCTCACCCTTCCCCCCTCCTCCCCCCCTCCTCACCTCCTCCACATCCTGTTTGGCAGCAGATAGAGTCATTCGGAGAATCTGGGCAGCAGCTGCGTTGATGGACGGCCGGCGTGCGCAGCGGCGCCCCCGTCCAGCTGTGGCCGTTGCTCCTCCCCCTCCGTGTGACAGGGCGGGGACGATAGGAGGCCGCCGCCGCCGCCGCCGCCGCCATGAATAAATAAGGAGGCGGCTGTAATTTACGGAGACGCGCAGACGAGTCGGTGGAGAAAGTTTGGAGAAAGTTTGGCGGAGGAACATCGAACCGGAGCGCGACGTCGACGTTGGGGAAGTCTTGAGGTCATGTGACTGCGTTTCCTGCGTTTCGGGGGGCCGGGGGGGCGGGCTCTGGGACCCAGAGCAGCCATGACAGACACGGCGGCCATTACAGGTGTTTCCACAGCGCACAGAGCCGCGCCGGACCCTCCCTTCAGCTCCCCCCCCCCTCTTTATCCGTTTAAACCTTCTTACTTTGACTTGCAAACAGCCTGACCCGCGGGGCTTCAAGATGGAGCGCGCCCCCCCCGGGACCACGGCAGCGAGCCCCGGGGCCGGCGATGTGATCGGGGGGGCCGTCGGGAGGAGAGGCTCATTGAAGCGGACTCTGAGAAATTCATGAGGATGAAGAGGATGAAGAGGACGCGCTCTCGGGCGACTGTCGCCTCCGCTCGGCCGTCACCCGACACCTGGGGGGGCGTGCACCTGCTGCCTGCACGCCACGCTCGCGGGAGGCGTGTGCGTTAGTCCCAGCGGAGAGGAAACCGGCGTCCATCGTCGGAACGCCGCGGCCCCCCCAAAAAAAACGAGACTCGGAGGATCCAACAACCTGCAGGTCCTCGTTTCCAGCGTTGACTTGGACGATGATTGATGAATCGATTCATCGCGATCTTTTTTCCGGCCTCGATTAATCGCCCTGTCCGTGCGCGTATCTCTCGCCTTAGGACTTAGAGTCCCTTTTTTATTGTTGTTTATTGTTATTATTGTTGTTTGTTTGATTTATTTAAAAGTCGTGGACATTCCAAAGGTTTAATTTTTGCATTTAAAACGGTGCATTTGCAGGATTTTGATGCGTCAACAACATCGTTTATCGTCGGTTATTTGCAGGACGATGTATCGTCCACCAGCGTCCGTTGCTGTCGAGTCCTAGCGCGAGCTCAGCGTCGCTGCCCCGGCTCCACGAACGCCTCCGAGTGGGAACCGTTTAGCGGAGGACGGGCGCCGCCGCCGACGCCGTACAACCTGTTTACCGCGGCGAGTTGTCGACGCGCCCGAAGGAGGCAGCGTTTAATTAGAGCGCACCGGCTCCGTCAGACACGCGCGAGTGAAGGATGTCGGCGGCGCCGCTCGAGCGCCGCGGAGGGGGTGTTTACGCTAACGCCGTTTCACTGCGGCCGGCTCGTCTGCACCTTTTCCTCTCGTCCAATGAGCTTGCTTCTCCTCCTCCTCCTTCATTTGGCCCCGCCCCTCCGTTGTTTTCTCCGGCCGCCGGCTCTAACGACGTTAGATCCAGCTCGCTTGTCTCCGTCCTCCATCTCTCCAATACCCCCCCCACACACACACACACACACACACACTCTGACCCCCATCTGGGCGTGCCGGGGCTCCTCCCCCTCCCCCTCCCCCTCTCGTCCAGCCTCGCCACTGAGCCTATCACAGGCAGTGAGACGAGCAGAGGGCCACAGAGTGATGGATGGCCACTCTTTGGGCCTCACCCCCCTCCTCCACCCCCCACCCTCCACCTCCCCCTCCTCCATTGGCTTCCCAGGGCTCGGCTTTGCTGGTAATGGCTTGACACATGATATGAGTCTAACCCGGTGTTTGCCGAGGGAGAGGGAAGGAGTCCCTCCCCCCTCCACCCCTCCACCCCTCCACCCTCCCGGAGCAGAGCTTCACTCTGACAGGCTAAAGCAGGAAGAGCCTCAGTGCTGAGCAGCCTGCTGATTTACACCGAGGGGAGGCGAGGGGGAGGCGGGGGGAGGCGGTGCACCACACCCATCCGAGAACCTTCGAGAAGGGAAAGTTAATAAGCAGCTGAAACAGGAGCTGCTGAAGTCACCGAGAGGGAGAAACGTCGTTAATTGGAAGGTTCAGAAACGTCCGGGAAGCGAAAATCTTTATTGTTGGTTCGGCTCCGAGGCCACAAAGCTGCTGCTGTTTCTCCTGTAACGAGCTGATTGAATGAGACGCTGCTCTGTGGGAGGGATCCACTCACACTCCACTGGTTCCTGTGTTCAGAGGGAAGTGGTTTTGCTGGTTCATGCCGTCGCGCTTGCTGCCGTGGAAACGTCCGCGGTGACGTCCTGTTGGAGGCGGCGACTGACAGATCGCTGCGTTGCACGATGCTGCTCCTCCTCCTCCTCCTCCTCCTCCTCCTCCTCCTCGCCGCCAAATCCAGTCGGGCGGTCCGACTCCATCATGGAGGGACGAGGCTGCAGAGGAGACGTGGAGGGAGCGTTGACGGCGTTGGTGAAATGATGAAGGTGAAGCGATCCAGTTGGTTAGAAACACCTGATTTGGTCACTAAATGTTGCACAAACGTTCAAACCTCGACGTCTGCAGCTTTTATTTGCTTGTCAGACAAACAAAACCTGATTAAACGAGTGATTTTTGGGCCTTTTTAAGCTTTGATTAAAGCTATTGTGTGGTGATATTGTGCGATAATGGATTCCAGTGGGTTTAATGTTGGAGGATGTTTCACTACGGCGCGACAAAACCTGCAGGAGTGTTGAACTGTTGAGACAGGACGGAGGGATTAGTGTTGGTGGAGGAAGTTAGGAGCACGGCGGGGGGGAAGTCGTCTCTGATTGGCTGAGTTCAGGACGAGCGAAGTCGTCGTGTCGTCGTCCCGTCCGCCTGACGACTCACCTCCTCGCTCGCGCCTCCTCTGTTCACGCGACAAAATGCGGATCCCCTCCCGACGTAAAGGTCGGATCCTTCACCGCGCCGCGCCCCCCCCCCCTCCTCCTCGTTATCCCCCCCTTCGCTCGGTGAGGTCGGCCGCGCGCTGCTGGCAGCGACGGCAGAGGAACGAATAAATGAGAGCACAGTTTGTTAAGGAGGGCGAGGAGAGCGGGCAGACAAGTGGAGCTGAAGGGGGCTCAGTCGGAGAGGGCCTGTTTGAACAAGACAGAGCTGACAAAGGGAACGAAATCGGCAACTGAACAGCATCAAACAAACACACTCACGTCTCTCTCACACACACACACACGCGGGCGGGCGGTGGCAGTGTGTGTGTGTTTGCCTGTCTGAGGATTCGTGCCGTCACACACGCGTGTGCTCCGTGTTTCGCCGTGGAAACGACCGAGCGAGGCCGGCTCCACCTGAAGCCGTGTTGAGAGGGGACGACGTCACGGCAGGGACGCCCCCAGGGGAGAAAACAAACGCACCTCACGACAAAAAAGGGTTTAATTGATACGTTTTCATCAGGAAGAGCTCGTTAGGGAAGCGTTTTGATGCCGCGTTAAACACAAAACGTGTTGTTTTTCACATCTAATCCAAAACTATTATTGGATTTATTCGTATTATTTCATCACGAGGACGTTTCATTGATTTCCTAGTGTAAATTATAATAATAAGAGACTTGGAAATGAATTTAAAAATGCAAATCAACACAATGCAGGTGATTTTATTGAATTCAGGCGATGCGATGGTGTGATCATTGGTCAGTAGATTAACTCCTGACAGTTATTCATGTTCACAGGCCAAAGAAACGTGACGTTTGCAGTGATCTGACGGATCCTGTGTCCGACGCACCAGCTCTCCCCTTCAGGCTGCTCCCTTATTGATTCCTGAGCTGCTCTGTGAGGCGCTGGTGCGAATCCTGCTTAGGACTTATGTAACTCCGGCATCACTTCCCCATCATCTCAGTCCACGTCCCGCGAGCTGCGTCTCCTCAATCTCCTCTAATCCACCGTCAGCGGAGGCCCCGCCCCCGCCCCCGCGTCTCACCTGATCACCAGCATCTGTTTAGCATGGCGCCGGCGTCCCGGTCCTGCATCACCAGGCCGCGGAGACGTCCTCCTCGGTGGTTCCTATTGGCCGCGAGCGAGCGCGTCGTCGGCGTTGCCTCCGTGTTGTTGCTTTGCTTCGCTCGTCCCGGGGTAAACAGATGTAGGCGCGTGCGCGTGCACGTGGACGTGCTCGTGCGACTCGGGGGCCAGAAGCTCTTGCTCAGTGTCATTTGAATCGGCACTAAGAGGCTTAACATTAGCGGCCACTTGCCTCGGCAGAGCCGCGGCCGATCAGACCCCACGGAGGTCCCCGGCGGAGCACATCTGTTCCTCTGCCGCATCTCTGCCCTCCCCCCACCACGCATCTGCACCCAGCTCCTTCAGGGCCACACACACACACACACATAGGCAGCACACACACACACACACACACGCGTGCGCGCTGACACACACCGACGTCCCTTCGGCACACCCAAACGTACAGAGGGGACTGAAAAAGCGGCGTACAGCAGAGCGAGCACGTCTTACCGGCGCAGCTGTGACTGAATCAGCTGCTCGGAGAGGCTCCGCCCACAGGCTTTATGCCACCACAACCTGTCCCTGAGCAACCTCAAGTCAAACACTTGAACATCTGGCGCCTTAAACTCACGATGCGCAGAATTATGCACGCTGTTTTTAATCGCTGTGGTGGCGCACTCGCTTTTTTTCCTTCCTTTTTTTTTTATCTCACTCACAATTTTTTCGCTGTTTCATCCATAAACGTCCTCCAGTGAGACGCTGCAGTGCAGACGTTAGCAGCAGCTTTACGTGCTAATGCAGAGGACGCCACAGAAGCTAACGTTGCCGGTTTAAACGTCCTCGGGTTCGCTTCGTCTGTTGGAGCCGACCGATGCTGACGGAGCGCTGCAGTACCACTGGGAAACAGGGGGGGGCGGTAGCGAGGTTCGAGGTGGGACGCGCCGCGTTGTTGACTCTTCTTCTGGTGTCGCAGTTTCGTTCGTACGATCTCGTCGGCCTTCGAGCTGTTTCTCACGACGAAGGTTTTTTTTACCGGAATGACGTCAAATCAATTTTACGTGTGTGTCTCTTTAAGAGCTGCTGCAGCACAAGAGGGTAGAAATGGACAAAATCGACTGTTGGGATCTTCCAGTGGACACACACACACACACGCGCGCGCACACACACACTCAGAGTGGGTTAATGTTGACATTGCGGTGTCCCGTAATAACATCGGCGCCCGCTCCTCCCTGGAGGTGCTGAACTCTCCACACGAGGCTGCGGCCGAACAAACAGCGCGCGGCCGACGCCTGCGATGAGACGCAGTGATTGCACAGGCCAGAGGGCAGCGGCGGAGGGAGGGGGGGGGGGGGATGTACTGTGTTAACGTCAGAATAACACAGCTCGCAGCGCCCCCGCGACGGAACGCTGAACAATCCAATACGACGCGCTTTAGCACTCGCGCCGGCCCCTCGCTTCCTGCCTGCTCCCCTTTCCTTTCCTTCGCTCCTCCTCGGCGCCTCCGACGTCGGAGGCAGTCGGTCCGTCGCCGTGGACGCCGGCGTGTGTCTGACACCTTCATCCGGTGCTTGTCCGTCCCCTGTTTGCTTCCTCCGTCCAATCCAGAGCCGTGGAAGTCGCGACGTGTCTGTTTGACCCTGAACGAGTCGCCATCCTCCTCCTGTTCCAGTCAGGACCAACGAGCCCCACGGAGACCAAAACAACCACTTACCTAATGCTGATGTATCACAATAATCCAAGTGCGCTCCTTTTAAATGCAACTTTATTTAACATCACAATGTCCAGAAACACACTTTTAAATAAGTACATGTAGGAACAGAGTCGGCACACTCTGTGTTTTTAACCCCACCTCTCTCATTGGGCTTGAAGTATCCCCACGTCGGTGCTGTAGCATTTAGCTTAGCTATGAGTTCATCCAGGCTAACTAGCTGCTAAGATACAGAGATCCTGTTTGACTGACAGGACGCTTCACTCCCCTCATTTCGTCCCACTAAGCCACAAACGCGTCCAGGTGCTGAGACCTGGAAAACAGACACACAGGGCGATTAATCGAGGCCGGAAAAAATGATCGAGTTCATGTTCTTTAATCGTGCGATTAATCGATTTATCGGTTATCGTCCGAACCCTTTCATAGTCATTCAGACCTCTTCAGTTTAAGGCACGTTTCCATCAGTACGCTTCCATCTCCTGAGCCTTTGTTGCCAGAGTTGAACATGTGGGCATCGCTGCCTTGTCCTCCGTTGTTGCGGTGTGTGTGTGTGGCTGTAACAGAAGCTGCTCGTCCTTACTCGCGATACAAAGACGTGATTGCGCCCGACGTTGATCACGTCCCTCCTTCTTAATCACGCTCCCTCCGATGACAGCTGCAACAACAAGGCCGACGCTAATGGCCGCGGCCAGGCTGATTGCCGGGAAGTCGTCAGCATCCATCACGTCACCGGCCGGTATCAGGGAAAACACAGCATCGACGGCGTCGCCACGGCAATAAAAGCATCGCGCTGAATAATGTAAAGTATAAAGAAGGCGTTTGTGTCCGCGGAGGGAGGGAAAAACGCGGCTAATGCGAGCTGAAGGAAGATGAGTTTAATGAAGGAGCGTGGGAGCGAGGCGTCGGAGGAGGCGTTCATCTCTTATTAAGCTGCCCGGTCCCATCACCGACGACGCCGCCGCCGCCGTCCCTCAGGTGACGGCGCCCCCCGAAGGCACGGCTGGGGACTTCCTGCCCGGAGCGATCGCCCTGGGTAATTCATACACCCCCACCCCTCCAATAAGTCATGTTGTCACTTCCTGTGCAGTCGCGGGTCCAAATCCTCCATTTGGGCAAATAGGGCAGATCTACAGGGTCTCAATTAGCGAGAGGAAGCGCGGAGCCGCAGTCCCACTTTGTATTTTGGGCTCCGAAAAAAAAAACCAGGCGTATTTTTAGCATCTTTCATCAGCTCGGCGCCGCGTTTTCATTAGTAAACACACACACCTTCTTATTTATTTATCTGCCGACGCGCGTCGGGGAGGGAAGGCGGCGCAGGTTTTATAAATTAAATAATAACGACGACTTTGAGGCTTTTAGGCCTCTTTAAGGCGCGCGGCACCCCGGGAGGCCCCACGCGCCGACACGAGCCTCCGCTGGAGCCGGGGCGGCTCGGGGCCGGCGTTATAAATACACGGCACGCACGGCGCCGAGACGCCGCCGCCGCCGGTGCACGTCGGCCATTGTTGCGCTAAACAACAGAGGAATCCATCGATTCACGCACCGAACTGTGGCGCTCGTGTTTGGTTTCTGGGAGCGTTCGCGTTAAATGTTGCGTCGGTTCCCCTCGGGACGGCGCCGCGGCCGGATGGCCTTTCCGTGTCGCCGTGGTGACGCTCGTGCGTGCGAAGCGTCTCCAGGTCCCTCGCTTTGATTGAGACGCTCGCGGTCGTTTAACAGGTCGCGGGGAGGCAAACGGTGGCGCTCGCCTCGCTGTGGGAAACGCTCAGTGGGAGCACACACACACACACACACACACATGGAGCTTCCCTGGGGTTGGCCACGCCCCCTTGCACCTTGCGTGTGATTGCCTGCGCCCGATCTGCGTTTATAGTTTCGGCGTTCTCGCCTTTAATATGGATTTAATGGTTTTCCTGGTGCGTTTATCTCAGTCACAGTCCAGCGCTCGGCTCTTTAACTATTATCTCTTATTGAGATTGATCGTAACCTGGACGACTGAGCAGAGCGGCGGCGGCGGCGGCGGCGGCGGCAGCATCCATCACAGCCAGGCGTGTTAACAGACATGTCTCATGAACCGAACGACGCCTTTTTTTTGTTGTTGTTGATGACGCCCGAAGAGCTGCCGCAGATCTGATCAGTCACACGCCGCCGTGTCAATCACATCCACCCCAGCGCGCCCCCCCTTCGCCGCCGCCGCCGGGCACGACTCGGCGCCGCCTCCCTCGCCATCGCCGGCGTCCCCACACGTGTGTTTTTTGGCGCCAGCGAGACAGCGCACTCCTTTGATGTATCTGGACTCGGTTTGTCCTCGCGGGGCCATTCATCACGTCTGCCCCGGCTCCCGGGGTGAGGAAGCACAACACACAAATCTCCCCCGCCTCCCCCGCAGGACCCCCGTCGCGGGCGAACTGTCCGAACGTCCGGGATTTATGGGGTGTGAAGCGTCTCGCGGGCGCCGCGGCTCATCGCTCCTGCCGCGTTCGGCCGGGGCCAGTTAGGCAACGCTCGCCGCTTCGAGGTGCGTCGGGAAGGAGGCGAGGGCGGGCAGCGAGTCGCGATGTGTGACTGGAGAGCAGGAGGAGGAGCTGGGGAGGAGCTTAGGTCCAGAGAGGGAGGAGCTAAAGTTAGCTCACGCTGAGGCTTCAGTGGAAACAATCACCTGATGTCGAAATTACACGGAAGTGGAGACGAGTTTCCAGCATCCTCCACAGTTCGTCAACATTTAGCATGTTAGCTTTAGCTATGACCTCCGGCCCCCGCGAGGCCCCGCCTCCTCTGACGGTGGAAGGCGGACTCCGCTTCTGATTGGTGCTACCGCCTCCTCGCCACAGCAGCTGCAGGTTCACACAGGCTCGGATCCCCGACCAGCCCCCCCCCCAGAGACGCTAGCACACTGTCAGGCCAGTAGAAGGGTTCAAGCTAACTGGATCTCGTGACTTCCTTTTCCCGTACTTCCCTCGGCGTGTTCCGGTAACGCGCTCCCCTCCTGAAGTTCCTGCCCATCAGATCGTCTCCTCCAGACTTCGCTCGCTGTGCGTTGGGCTGGTTTTGGCTCCTACAAGTGTCCTCACCAACACCAGGAGACGTGACTCGGTGATGAACAGCATCAAAACAAGCTCGTGGAATCGCAGATTTGTCGAGAGCGAGTGGGACGAGTCGGGAGTCGCTCGGCTCCTCTGATAAATCAGCAGGAGCAGGCGTGACCGCGGCGCGGG
>JAUESF010070602.1:0-13740 GCA_032274765.1 Malacoctenus tetranemus | reverse complement strand
GAAGAAGAACTCCCGCTGTTTGTGTTTACATTCTGCTGTGAGCCAGACTAGCACCAGGTTAGCATCTCTCAGAGTTGAAAAAGCTGCTGATTGGTCATTTTTACCGTGAAATTAAGAAGATGGTTCGAGTGTGTTCATTTTCGCAGCAGCAGACTTTGGGTGTACTATTCCTTTAAGGGAATCAAATGGCCGCAAATGATACAATAACTAATGCAAAGCAGAAACAATAAAGTGAAGGGGTGTGACGACGTCGATTGGAAACCACAGAAAAATCAATTTGCTTTTGTCAGTTTTCACATCATAAGCATGTTGGTGGGCTCAGTGGGCTGCTAACGGCCATAAAACAACACTCACATTCCTGAATCTGTGTTTAGCAATTTCGCTAATGCTTGGGACATAACAGGGTTGATCTGGTGCTCTGCCCCCCCCCGTCCCGCACTCCGAACCCTTGGCCACCCCCCCTCTGCGCAGGCCTGTCTGCTGCGCACCGGCTCTCCGCCACCACAGCCCAATTACCTCCTCCGCCTGCTCCTCCTCCTTTGAAACGCAAGTCAATAAATGTGAGCTGCTCTGTGCCAGTGTGCATTCGCATCTCCGTCCCAATCTGTTCCCCGGTGCACTCTTCGGTCTCGACGGCTCTGCTGGCCGGGACATTCTGGTGTTTGGCGCCAACGCCTTTGCTTCTTCTTTTTTTTTTTTTTGCATATGCGCTGACAGGCCTGCTCCTAATGCAATTTAAAAACCCACACAAATTGTGGGCCAGAGCTGACAGCTATTTGTTACACTTCGAGATAAGCTCCATTCTGCGGGGTTCAGAAGCGAGGGGAGTGAGAGAGCAGGCAGTGTTGCATATTGGACTGTTCAGTCGGAGAGTTGTGCGGGACAGGTTCGCTCTGCTGGACCTTGGTGAGCCGGCCTTCATCCTTGCTTGATTGGCTCCACCTGCCCCTCATTTTCTTGCTTCTCACCGTGACACCACAGACAACAAGTGGAATGTCAGATGAAATAGGAGCAGAGCCAAGAACAAAGTTCCTGCTTTTTTTTTGTGGAACAAGCTATACAGACACCTTCTTTGTTTTTGTTTGTTTCACCAGTTTTTCTGCACTGGGAGAACTTAGACACACATGTTGGTCAACAAGGACTTGGCTCACCCACCACCGCAACAACCCCGTCCACCCCACTCCGTAAAATACATTTTATAAGGAAAACTGCGCCCCAGGGGAGGTGTGAGAATATATGTAATTACCTGGGCTGCAAGCCAAGAGGGAGATCCCCCCCCCACACACACACACACACACACACACACAAAGGGAACACCGTCAGATTTCCAATAAGTGCTAAATTCACTTTTTTACTCAGTTTGCCTTTCACTTCCCGGTCATTTCCTCCAATTCTTGCTCCCACCTCTTAGCCCTCCGGGCTTATTTGGAGAGGCAGATGAGAGAAAAAGCCACTATTGTTCAGAAAGAAAAACAAAAAACATCTTAATGCATTAAGAAAGAATGCAAGAAATTGTGTGTGTCTCACTAACTGTTGTGCATTGTGTTCCATACGGATTATCGCAGTGGCTCTTTTGTAGATGTTCGTGTAATAAGCCGCTATGGACTCTTTTGGCAGCTCTCCTCTGTTTGTTTAGGGTTGGGTTTGTTCAATTTGCTTGGATTTATGTTTCTCCTTGAGAGGCCGCAAAGGCCCCAGAACACCACACAAAGGGTAAAATCAATGACGGCATGTGAGCGGAGGACAAACTTGGAAATACAACGTAAAACCGGTGATGTATTGAAAGTGGAGTTAAAAATGAAAACTGTAACATGTTTCTTCATGACAAAGACAACAGCCAATTGTCAGCTTAGCTACAGCGGGAGAGAGGTCATTTAGTGTAACGACTGGCATACGTTGACAGGTGACAGTGAACTATCAGGGAGGAGTGTGGAGGGAAAGAGGTTGGTCGCTGTGGGTGAGATTACTGACTTAACGTGTGCTCGATCTTTTTTTTTGCAAATGATCTTCGGTCTGATTTGTGAATATTTTGGGATTGAAAAGAGATGCAAATATTTGAAAAAGCAGCTTTGACATCGTGCGCTTCACTACATCAAGGTGGAGTGAAGAATGCTAAAGTGTCTCATGAACAACACACTGAAAGACACAAAATATGATTCCTATGTCTGAAGGAAGATGAACGAATGACCAGAAGGAGCTTCATGGTGGAGGGAAGATGCACGACTTGGCAAGCATCAGAGTCATGCGCTGACAAGAAACACTTCCCATGTGACGACTTGAGGGAGTCACGTGGGCCAGTGTGACCGATGGGGCTGATGTGTTGTCTCGACTGTATTTGTTCAGCTTGTGTTGTTTAAACTGACCTGAATGGGCGAATTCGTGGTCAAACGTAAACGACAGCAAAAAAGCTGTCACTGTAAAGCTGAAACTCTGTTCACTTGTCATGGGCAGAGCAAGGACTCAGGGGCAGAACAACAAGACAGAGCCATTGGATTGGGTAGTTCTTATTTATTACAAGTCACCTGCGACAGGAGACAAATACCAAAAAACTAGTGAACAGATCACCATGTTTATGCGAACAAACAGGGCTACAGAAGCTCACCAAAAGCTAAACTAGCTAAACAGAATCTGACCAGTCCGAATGCCAGAAAGAAAACAAATGAACTGACGTACAAACTAACCAAGAGCAACTGTTCGAAACAGGCAGTCATAACTACGACGAGGTAAGAAAACAAAAACTAACTCTACTCTTTCGAAACTGTACCATACACTACAGAGTGAGGCAGCGTTCAGGCAGACAGGGAAGGACAGGCAGCGACTGATGGTCGTGAGACGGCAGGGGTCCTTCCAGGGGTATGGAGGCTGGGGAGGGCAGGCACGATGAAGGGGAAGCGGACCGGGTTTTTGCAGGGAGCAAAGGTGGCACCAGCTGGGAAACAGGAATCCAGCTAGGAAGAACGACTGCACTTTAGCAACCAGACAGGAACAGTTAGAGTAAAGAGGAGAGACTGACAACAGACTGACTGAAGTAGTACTACGTTCCAGCAACCCGCCCGGCTCTGAATGCAGCTTTTAACTGGTGGGTAGAGGACTGCCGGCAATCACCCACAGCTGTGCTGAAGCTGCTGATTGCAAATTGAAACCACCTGTCTGCCTGTCTCATCGCCACCCACCGGTCCCGCCCACCTGAGGAAAGGAAACAGGAAAAGAAAACACACCAGCTCTGCCACTACCTGGTAAAAAAACAGAGGAGGGCGTGACATCACTGTTGTAGCAACACTGATTAGCCCAGAACACATTTACCTGGGCTGACAAAAAATCCTGGTATATAACCAGTGCTCCACACGTGAAAACTGACACAACATGGGATTTCAAAAGAAGAGCTATAATTGTAAACAAAACAATACAATGAACCTGCATCAAAGACACTTTTTGCATTTGTATTTTGCTGACACGAACAAGCTCACAACCTAAACTCAGACTGACTTGCAGAAAGCTGCAGATCAGTGTTTAAAGCTCCCCTGTGTTAACAAATCATGCTAACAAACAAACAAAAAAATGACAGAAATTATCAATGTTCATGAATTAAATCAAAAGTACAAAATAAAATCACAGGTGGTCACAATGTGATAAAATGATTTCTATTTTCAGTTTTACTGACTGGCTTCTGAGTTCCAATCAAGTGTAAATGAACCAGAGAAGTGGGTGAGTGGTTGCTGGAATTCATACAACGGTGATGTCACAGTGGGGAGAGTGGGGTAAGTTAAGCCACTTTTTACTTATGTTGTCCTGGAGGCAAGAAAAAAATGACACAGAAACAGAATGAAAACAAATACCTTTATTTCTGATTGTCTCCCGTCAAATGAAATGATCAGAGTGTATATCTGACAGAGCTGCCCAAAATAATGACTTCTCAAAAAAAGTGCTCCTGTGGCTCAACCTTCCCCACGGTAGGGGTAAGTTGAGCCATCTGGGGGTAAACTGACCATCTGAGTTTTAAAATGTAAAGCTGAGCCTGTTGTGCTAACAACTGTTAGGGTTCACTTGGTGAAGCACATGCATGGGTAGGGCCTGGTGAAGGTAGCTCAGCAGAAACATCAATGTGGTTGAAACCATGAGTGCATCACCAAAACCACAGGTGTCAAACTCAGCTTCCCAGTACTTTTCCATGCTTCTTTGCTCCAACACACCTGAATTAATTCAATGAGCATTAGCAGGCTTCTGCTGAGCAGGATGACAATACACTCATTTAAAACAGGTGTTTTGGAAACATCCAAAACGTTTTGGATGCCGACCCTCCAGGACTGGAGTTTGACACCTGTGTAACACCTTGCAATGACTCAAACTCTGAATCGGAGGAAGGGAAAATCCCTGCGGATCTGAATCCAGTGGAGATGGTGTCATTGCTGACATGAAAGCCTCATTCACACGGCCAGGGATTTGGAATATGCTGGCTGTTTTGCCTGCGCTGGATCTCATCCAACCATCAAGAGCTCTGTTGTTGTAGGTCCAAAATGGACCATACCACAGTTTAATACAGAGGCTGCAAGCAATGGGATGTGTGGGGTGGACTTGTGAGCATGCTTGTTTTCCTCTTGTAGGTTCTTGGGATGATACGTTTTCTACAAGATGACAAACACACCAAACCAGTTGAGTAAACATGAACCATTGGCTCACTTTACCCCATAACCACCACTTTGGGAAAAAAGTGGCAAGCTTTGAAATTCAGGCCTATCTTTAGTCAAGTGATTCACGTGATTTTATGTGTTAGCAAACTATCAACATGTACAATATATAATTCTAGGCCTGGATAAATTTGTTTGAAAATGACCTCATATGCACAAAATTAACTTCAACAAGCAAAAAAAAAAATTTTGTGTAAAAAAAAAAAAAAAAACACTTCTCACATGTACTTCTCTACATCACAGCAAGAGGGAAACGGTAGTTACTTCCTCAATCTGTGGTCAAATGACAAAATATGCGCACTAGATACAAGGCGTGGGTCAACTTACCCACTGGCTCAATTTACCCCACTCTCCCCTATATCAGGAATCTTTTCAAAACTGAAAAAAAAACAAACAAACCACACAGTGAAGAAAGCCTTGAACCTATAACACGTTATAACAGGTTTCAGGACAACGTGTGCATCAACTTTCAAACATGCGAATTGAACATGATGGTCTGCTGTGGCTCAGCTGGGTGAGTAGGTTGCCTTTGTGATGCTGAGGTTGCCATTTGATCCTCCTATCCCTCGCTGCACTCGTGTCCTCCAGCACATCCAGAGTTTGTGTGAATGTCAGGGTGAAAATGACGATGTAAAGTCCTTGTCACAACTGTGTTTGGTACAAAATTGGGCTGAAACTGTTGAATTGAACGCACCAAGGACAACAACCAATACAGCTCAATGCTCTGAGGAATAAGGAAACTATGTGGACGTGGGTGGTCTCTGTTTAATCACACTGTGGGATGGCCTTTGACAATGATGTGTGTGTGTGTGTGTGTGTGTGTGTGTGTGTGTGTGTGTGTGTGTGTGTGTGTGTGTATGTGAAACTCACTGAACTCCACCCATCTTTTTATTTGACTCCAGTCTATTACAATATACTGTATGTGTGTGTGATGTATATGTGAATAAAGATACATTACAGATTACACCCTTCATCCCACTCTGATGGTCTGATGGTTCATGTGCAAAAACAACTGTGAATCAACCACGGGGACCCTCCCACACGAGGGTCTCCTGATGGCAGAAGCGAATCAAATTTTAAAAGACACACACACAAAAGGTCGATGCATTGAGAGATACTGCGTGACAGTCAGCTGGAGAGAATCAAAAAGCACAAAAGAAATCAACAACCCGGGGCAAAGTTCGTGCCGCCAGACTTGACAAGCGTCCTCATCTTTTGATTGTGCGACTTGTCTGCCTCCCCTTTTCAAGGCAGAGCCCGAACAGCTTCCAGGAGACACCGAGCCCCCCTCCACTCGCCACCTTTCATCGCCGCTGTGGCTCAGTGCGCGTGGCCTTGCCTTGGCGCTGACCATCAGCGGTAAATAAAGGCCACATGAGGGGGTCATCTTCAGGGGGAAAAGCGCAAAGCTGGAGTTATTATGAGGTGTGAGAGGTCCAATCTATACCGATCCCAGAGCAACAGTGAGCTTTGTTTGGGTCAATTTCCTTGGATTCAGGGAAAAGTCATGGGGAGGTTCCCATGGGACCATCACACACTGTCTTATCACAGTTCTTTTCTTTTGAAAGAGATTTCTTTAAAACAAAACAAAACAAAAAAACACCTTTTTTTATTATTATAATCCAGAGCACAATGGTTTAGCTGTTTCTCCAGCTTTTTCCAACTGCTGTTTGGCAAGACCATTTAGAAAAAAAGATGATTTCAGTCTGAAATAATCGTTAGATAATTAGGATCGCTGATTATTAGGATAGAGACTTTGCAGTCTAAAAGTTTTTGAAAAAAACAATCAAGAGCATCGGTAACAGGCAGCCTGTACCGTCGATGCATGCACTCCACCCGAGTGGCGAATCACTATCGAGACTCTAAGAAGGCTAAATGCTGCCCTGCTCCATGGACTCTGTGGACTCTTGCAACCAAAGGGGCCTGAGTAGCTCTGGCCCCCAATCAGCTCACACAGAGGATCAGTATCAGTATAGAGCGGGGTTAACCATACTTTCATGCCACCCAAACCTTGAGGTTTTTTTTTTTTGCCGTCTCCGACCACGGCTCTAGGTCAGGTCTCTGAGGTGAGCGGCCATCGCTCAGACCTACAAAATATGTTTGCTCTCAAAAGCTGCTGCAACATTAAGCCAAAGAAATAAAACAGTTGGAGGGTTTTTTTTTGCCAACAAGCAAGAGAGATCCGGCATGCTCTTCCTTTTTGCAAAAAATGCTACTATCTGGTCTGATTTGTCCACCATCCAACATGCAAATCAAATTTAATATTGGCATCCAACAAGTAGAAGAGGAGCTTTGATTTTCATTCATTCCCCCCCTATTTGTGAAGCTATAGTCCTGTTGTCTTTTTCAGTCTTTCCAGAACAGTCAGGCACGTGACGTTCATACGCAAGCAGAGGCTGGCAGGTGTTGCTCTCAAGCGTCAGCACGGTCTCTGATTACTCAGAAGCAAGTCGGCGGCGTTTGTTCTCGCCACGTGAGGATCCAGTGTTGTCACATCTGACTGATGACACTCACAACTAGCCCCTCACCGCACCAGGTGACTGAGCTTGGGCAAAGGGGGATCTTGACAATGCCGCAGCTCCCGTGGGTTGAGGATCATATCTCGAACCATTTTTGTAGAAGAATCGGTTTCACAGTGCAGTCTCGACAACGTTGGATCGAGGCAACCCAAACTGCACCCAGGCGTCCCAATCAACACTATCACCCAGTCAATCTTAAGATCTTTCTTGCACTATTGACTGCAACCCACTCCTTTTCCCCCCACCCCCACCCCCACTTCCCACACACACATTCTCCGTTACTACCCACAAAGCTAACACATGTGAATGAACCGCAGGAGGAAGCGGGCTTATCCATGGAAAGGCGGAGCCCGCGCAGAGTTTGTTGACATTCTCATTTGACCGGAAAACCCTCAGAATGTAAAGGAAAGTCACGTCAGGTCGATCAGCCAAGCGACAAAAACAAACTGCCTCATTTGTTGCCACTTTACATTCACAGAAAATGTGTATGTAAAAAAGCTAAACTGTCCCATGAAGGACAGCAAAAGAATAGTGGAAAGGAAATATTCCCTTATCAGGATGCAGCAGACTGTTACTCATGCTTCCACCTCCAGGCTACAGTTCCTCAATAAACAGTGCATTCTGAGGCAGATTGCAGGTGTTTAACAGTCCAAAGTTTAGGCTTGTCCATGTTCATCTAAAATTTTCCAACATCATCATCTGCCCAGTAACACAGTCCCTCCCTTCATGTCTTACCTGGGAACCCTCTCCCAGTGATGTCATACCCACAACACCTCAACATGGTGGCGACCAGGGGTCAAGAGAACACCTCAGCAGTGGCGTCTCTGCTCCAAGCTCCTCACGGGTGATGGGGTTTTCTCGCCGCAATTCTGCCACCCTGTGGTGCAAACTCACTTGAAGTCACTGTTCTCTCAGTCGCAACCCAAAATTTAGGTTTTTGAGCTTTTTCTTCACCACAGCAAGCTGCTCCATTGACCTGCTGTTGTTGCCAACTTCTCAGTGAGGGAAAGATGCGAACGACTGCAAGTCACTGAAGAACACTTTCACTTAATTTGCATGATTGCAAACTAGACCAAATGAAAGGAAGGCGTAAAAAATCCCCAGACTTTCCTGGTGTGAATTCTCTGTGAATGTGAATTCCTTTCATCCAGTGATCCATCCGTATCACAAATAGGAAAATGAGTATTTCACCATGTCTGTCTGACTTGGTTTTCAAGTCTTTTTGCCACATCCGCTTCGCCACAGTGGTCCGATGTTATTTGACCGACACTCTTAACCTTTTGTCATTGGAGGTCTCCCAAAATGCCTGTAGGAGAAGCTGCTGACCCATCTGTCCAGTCTCTGATTTGCCAAAACATTAAGGTGGCTCTCTGGAATTTGGCAGACGCAGCCATTGTTAGCAACGCATGAGAGTGGCAAACCCTTCAAAATAAAAGCAGTGGTTTGTGGTGGAGATCGAACTCTGAGGACTTCGAAGCTGGTCAGGCCTGGAGCGTCTCGTTCTGTGCCGAAGACTAATGCCTCGCAAAGGGTTAAATTGGATTGGTCAGTTGGCGGCAGGATTATAAACTCTATTTTCTTTAGCATTCCTCTGTCAGGTATAATAATTGTAATAACCTTTCGTTGTGGCAACAGCGTCAGCCAATAGAGAGCGTGGGGCCAAAGGGAATAAACATGGAGGAATGTAACTGAGTCTATCTGACGGCCCCCCCCCCAATCTGCTAGACCGGCAGGTAATGAGAGCGACGGCTCCCCTGTGGGAAAAAGCCATGTCCCAGCTCCCGGTGCTGGCTCCAAAAACAGTTTGGCCCCGTGGATTCCCAGAGATTGGATTTGTGGACCTCCTGTGTTGGTTTACCTACCTCCCGTGACCAGGCAGTCATTCACTGTTCATCCACTTCACAGGGTTCCCCCCTCTCTCCCTCCCCTTTTCCCCGGCTGCCTCTCTTCCCCTCAGTTAATCTGCCCTTCTTCCCTTGGCTGCAGACTCTCTCTCTCTCTCTCTCTCTCCCTTTGTCTCACTGGACGAGTGAATCTAACAAGAGGAAAATTGAGGTTTTTATGTTGTGCAGCTGACTCTTCTCATGCTGAAGGGACTTTAATGCAAAACAGACATTTAGCTGTGTTGGGAATCAGGCGATTGTTCCAGTTTGATGGGGTCCCCGGGACGGGCTGCTGAGGGACGTTATCGTTCAAACCAGGGCAACATCCCGGTATTGATGATGCATAAGGACAACACTGTGGAGATGATCCGGTGGCACTTTGATGTGCAGAGAACCATTCATCGAGGTTATCACCGTTACGAAAACAGAAATAGAAAAAAAACCCATTTCCCTTTGTTTTTCATTTTTGCATAGCAATCACCAAAGCCAAACAACCCTGATGCATTCAAAAGAATCAGAAATGACAGCTCTAAAGGATTTACTGCATTGAAAGAGCAGCATACAAATGAACATGGGTCTCTTTCAGTAATTCATTCATCAGCTTTCGCACAATAGTTCACAAAAATACTGAAACTATGACCTAAACTAATAAGAATTCAGGTAAAATTAATAAAAAATAATATAAAATGAGAGATTTAGCATTTTTGAAAAAATAAAACTGAGAAGAATCTAAGAAAATAGCTCTAAAAAAGATAACAAATAAGAGGTCACTCCAAACAGCAAGAACTTGTGACTAAAACATAGTAACCCACATAGTTTATATTATTAGCCAGTCTAATCGCTGTGGTGCTAGTAAGTGCTGGCTTTGAAAGAAGATGTTGTATTGACTGAGCACCTTGTTCAGAGCACCTCTCCATGTCTAAAATGGTTCCAACGGTAGGTGGCATGCTGTGAGATCGTGAGAACCTGTGAGACTTTGAAATCCAACATGGCGCCCCCCTGCTGCTAGATTTACGCTCTCCATAATAAGTCTCACGTTTATCTTAATACTACCTCTACATTCCTACAATCACACACGGCGCACTCATCACAGTGGAGGATCTTGAGGACTTCATCGACCGGTACTCCTACGCCTGCATCATGGAAGACTCCAACGCCGCGATCTGCACCGAGAATCCGTCCAAGTGGAAAAAAGCCGACAGCGCGACTGACATCGGTGACTGACTCTCCGGACTTGGGCGTCCTCCAGTCCATCAACAAAAAGCTGGACATCTTTGGGGAGATTCACCAAGAGATCAAGGACCTGAAGGTAAGTTTGGAGTTCTCTTTGCAACAAGTCAGCGATCTGCAGCGGGACAACACCGAGCTCTGCTCCTCCGTGACGGCGGTGACAGCGGAGATCGATCATCTGAGGAAAGAGAACAAAGTCCTCAAGGAAGCTGCCCTGGATGTCCAGATGAAGAGTATGCGGGATAACCTCATCTTCTCCGACATCCCCGAAAGTGCCATGGACGATCCTGCAGCCGAAGTCTGGAAGTTCATGGCCTCCGCTCTCAAGCTGCCGAGGGAGACGGTGAGCGCCATCGCCTTCCACCGGGTGCACCACCTCGGAGCCTTCCAAACCCCCTCCCTCTCACATACACTACCACACCCATTATCCCAACTTTAATATCTTTTCCACTGGTATGAGTCTCATTGATATCGTGCCCACCAAAGTTAGGGTTCAACCAGTCACAGCTTTATTATATATCTTTATTGTATATTTCACATACAAGCAGTGTGATTTTCAGTAGTGTCAGCATGTTCAATAATGAACCCACCCTATTATTTTCCTACAGCCTCTATAAGTGTTCTCGGCAAGTTACAACAGCAGACAAAGGGGAGTCACCATCCTAATCAACAGCAATGTACTGTTCACGTTGAGGTGCACGATTACAGACCCAAAGGGTAGATGCATTATTGTTGAAGCAATGCTTTTTGACAAGCTGTACACATTTACACCCCAAACAATGATGATCACACAGCTTTCTTCCACACGGTCTTTTCCCAAATTTCTGATCTTTCGGCAGACTCTACAAATATCATTGACTTCAATTTGGTTTTAAATTGCTCTAAACATTCACAATCAGCAAAAATATTAATCAATTACATGGAGGACTTAGGTATAGGGGATGTTTGGAGAATCAAAAACCCAACAAAAAGAGAAGATACATTTCTTTCCCAGGTTCACAAATCTGCCTCAAGAATTGACTTCTTCTAACAAATAACTCTATTTTACAGAAAAGCAATGCCAGCATACATCCAGTTATTATAAGTGATCATGCACCAATTTCCCTCTCTTTACACATTAAGCCACATCTGAAAACATCTCAAACATGGCATTTCCTTGTATCGCTACTCAAAAGCCCAGAGTTTGATCAGGGCAGTCTTCGTGCCAGACTAGCACGAGGTTACCGTTTCTCAGAGTTCGAAAAAGCTGCTGATTAGTCATTTTCACTGTGAAATTAAGAAGATAGTTTGAGTGTGTTCATTATTGGAACAGCGGACTCTTGAACGCCCCTCTCAGCTGGTGAGGTCTGCCGTGGTGTCCGTTTGTGTTGAGAACTCGTAGGAGCACAGTTATTTGCAACTGTTTAGGCTCTAAAAACATTCTAAATGATTTCGTTGCGAGTCAATTATGGACAGTCCCCACTCAGGACACTTGGATTACATTGGACGAGCAGCATGGAGGAATATTGACACGTTTTTGTGGACTTTTATGGACGTTTTTGTCCCGGGCCCTATCGACCACTATTATTTGAACGTGGGCAGAAAACAAGAAACCTGAAAGATCTCCAGCTGCATTTGAGATGTCAGAAAAGTGCTTCAGAGTGTTGTTCAGCATGGGGGTGAGTAGAAAATGAACGTACATCATTGTTTGGGTGTACTATTCCTTTAAGAGAGTGTTGTGTGCAGGAAATCTTGGCAGAGGTTCCCGCTCTTCAAGTGCTTTTAGTTTAATGTGGGTTTATTTTTGTCTTTGAATGAAAAATGAAAGTAATATATTACCTATGCGAACCAACCATCACTCTGGTATAAAGAGATTTCCTTGGATTACATAAACATAGTCAAGCAAACAAAACAGATGTGAGTCAGAATGTAAAACTTGAGTGGAAGCTAACTGTACACTGTTTTCCTCCAATCTCCACCACCACCTTCTTCTGTCCTTTTGATCCTGGATGAGATGTCGCTGTTATCAGGACGGTTGCACCGGACTCAGTGGCACACTCCCATGCTTGCAGTCCAAACAGTGATCACATTACCTCCCACTGCACCTCCACAGAAGGACCGAGTAATCCACCCACTGCGCGAAACGCCTAATGGGTGCACCTATACATGTAATTCCACTTTTGTCAAGCACGGTCTGAAATGGTCTTGATGGGCACTGTTTAGCGTCTGAGTGGCTGTTTTCATCTTTCCTCCCAGAAGTGCTCTTATTTAGCTTTTACTGCATCTTAGACAAGTGCATTTTTTCAGCCCACTTGACTGTCATTGGAAAGCGCCTTGACTTGTGTCTCGTTGACACTCCAAACAATGCGGCTGGTTCAGAAAGCAAATCAAGGTTACTGTTTTTTTTCTTGTATATAGATATTTTTCAGTTTTTCTGCTGCATAGAGCAGAATACATAAAAGTCCAGGGACAAAGTGAAAAACATATTTGTACCTATACTGCAGCCAAAATGTGAAAGTAACTTAATCTCCGGCTCCTTTTTTATTTACTGCTGACTTGGTGATATTGTCCTCTCCAGGTGTGTGTGTGTGTGTGTGTGCGTGTGAGTTTACAGGGACTTTTAGTGTGAAGTGCTTTGGGGACTTCAGCAGAGAAGCTGCGACAGCAGTGATGGGGTCAATGTATCGGTCCACCACAGTGAAGAGGGAACTAAGCCATATTAGCCGGTCGATCTAAGTTCCCACCCTCACCTATGGTCATAAACTCTGGCTCATGACCGAAAGAACGAGATATCGGACACAATTGGCTGAAATGATTTTTCTCCACAGGTATGGTTGGATGCACCCTCCGAGATTGGGTGAAGAGTTCTGCCACCCAGGAGGAGCTTCAAGTAGAGCCACTGCTCCTCTACACAGAGAGGAGCCAGCTGAAGTGGCTTCAGCATCTGTAGAGGGGAGGCCCTCTTGTTGCCTCCCCAGGGAGCTGTTTGAGGCATTTCTCACTGGGACGAGGCCCCGGGGACTATTTCATTTGAGGTGAACACAGCTGTTCTTCTTGCCACTAAAGCAGTGTTACGATTGTGTGGCATTGGTGTAGCTGACACCTTTTCGGTCTGCTTTGTTTTAGATTGAATGTCAGCACCGATCGTCTCTCAGCCCTTTCAACTGCTGCAGCTCCTCCGCTTCACATAAAACGATGTCTTCCACCTGCCGAGTCCTTTTATGTTGCAGTCGAACCCAAGTTTTTCAATCAGCATGGTAAATAAAGCGTTTGTGCAACCATTAGCTGCTGAGAACAAGTGGTGTCAAACATACTGCTTTTGCTTGGCTGGTGAGTCCTCCCAAATCACAGAAACAGCAGCGGTGTCTTAATCACACACACACACACACACACACACACACACACACACACACACACACACACACACACACACACACACACACA
>JAUESF010070536.1:0-11792 GCA_032274765.1 Malacoctenus tetranemus | reverse complement strand
CCCCCCCCCCCCCCCCCCCCCCCCCCCCCGTCTCACCTGGTGACACTGTACACTTTCGACCGGACGTCTCCCAGCAGCCGCCGCGCGCCTCCGTTCTTCGCCTCCACCCGTGCTCTCGTCTGAACGGCGTCCCCGGCCCTCCTTGGGATCCTTTCTCCTCAGCAAGTGCAGGAAGTCCTTCATATCTAGCAGAGGGGAGCAAGGGTTTAGTCTCCGATACAGGCTTCTGCCCAGACTCTATAAGTAGAGCGCCGAGAGAGGGGAATGCGTCGCGCCGACCTGCCGGTGAGTCGAACTGAAGCAGGAGCGTGAGCTTGCCCACGGTGAACAGGAAGGACCGAGCGCCCACCTGGCAGCAATCCATGTCCCCGGGCACCGTGAACTGGTACACCAGCGCCCTGTTGGCTGAGGGCAGAAATGTTAAAAGGTTGGATTGCAAAAATGTCGCATGGTAGCGACACCGACATGCTTTTCAATCATTCAAAGCACGCACGCACGCACGCACGCACGCACGCACGCACGCACGCACGCACACACACACACACACACTTTCAATCATGCAACACACACTCATCCAGTTGACAGTTGCCATCAAAATTGAAATGGTTTATATTACTTTTGTTTATATTTGTTTATATATAGTATTCATAAACTTATACATATATATATGTATAAGTGTATATATATATGTATATATATGTGTGTGTATACATATACACACATACATACATATACACATATATATATTTGTGTATGTGTGTATATATGTATATATACACACATATATACATACATATATACATTCGTATATATACATATACATATATACACACACACACATACAAATATACATATACATACATATGTGAATTTTGTGATTTTTATATAGTTTAGAGATATGAGCTTTCATATAACCTTTTTGTGTAAATTCAATTATAAAAGATGACTAATTAGTATTTGGATCAATAAAATTAATTGTTGTGCATTTCGTCCCCCAAAGTGTGATTTCCAACTCCCTTGAATGCAGGTACAATAAATTGTTTTAGTATTGCAAATAAGGGAGAAAAGTCGGTAATCTGACTTTAATCTCAGAAAGTCAGATTTTTTTGTCTTTATCATTCTGACTTTTTCGCCGAGTTTCGACTCTCTTTCTCCGAAATTGGGGGCCTAATTCTCAAAAATGCCAACTTTTTTCCCTCATCCTTCCGACTTTTCCGTCAGAATTCTAACTTTATCATTAGATTTTATGAGTTTAAGCTCATCAATTCAGACTTTTTTTGTCTGACTTATTCCTCAGAATTGTGACTTTCTGCTGGGAATTCTGACTTTTCATGTCATCATTATGACTTTTTCCCTGAGAATTTTGACTTTTTTTTTTTAGCATTCTGACTTTTCATCTCGTCATTCTGTCTTTTCCTCTCGTAATTCTGACTTTTCTGCTCGTCATTCTGACTTTTCATCTCATCATTCTGACTTTCCCTCTGCATTCGGACTTTTTTCCCCTGAGAATTTTGACTTTTTTTCCATCATTCCGACTTTTTCTCTCAGAGTTCAAACTTTTTTTCAGACTTCTGACTTCAATCTCATAAATTCGACCTTTTTTTCTCACTATTCATCCTCTTCTCACTTTTTTTTTTAAACACAGTTCAGACTTTCCTTTCTCAGAATAGTCGTTTATCCCAGAAGGGCACCTCCAATACAACTCCTATTGTCTTTTGACAAACTCAAAGTGAACAAGAATCAGCCAAATCCTCAAAAAAACATAGTGTGACACAACCCTAACTTCCAATAACTCATCAACCATTTCAACTTTTCAGCACCTTTTAAGTATTTTCAAAGCAATGTCAGAAAAAGTGCCATATAAGGTCCAACAAGTGTGCTATTAGCTCTCCGTTTACTTTACAGGAGACGCTCTGGCAGGTTTCTTCAGGCAAATGTTTCTGAAATGGGTCAAAGTAGTTTGAATCTTGACACAAAGGATCTTTTGGGCCTGAAACATGAGGTCATTCGGCTGGAGCATCAAATATCACTTCAACTTGATACTTTCGGCACCCAAACTTCAACCGAGTCAAAGCAGATTGGGAGAAACGAGCCACACGAAAGTCAACGGGACGACGACCTCACCGTCCTGCACGGTGAGCCGCTGAACCTCTGGCCCTGGGGTGAGGAGCGCAGTGAGCTCCTGCTCGGCTCTCTGTCGGGTCACGCCGACGTCGATCTGAGAATTAGATCGGGGATCAGACTCGGTGAGCTCGCATCCTCCTTTGATATGGACCCAAAAAAAAGAGGATAAAGGAGTAAATAAACTAACCTCCTCCGACATCACCTTTTCTTCCAGGGTGAAGACCCTCACAGAGAACGCGAGGGACTCCTCAGTCCTCTCCTCCATTCTTCAGAGTGAAAGCAGGGTGCTCTTTGGGAGCGAATGGAGGGAGGGAGGGAGGGAGGGAGGGGGAGTGAGAGGAGCGACTCACCAAAGAAATTCCTTGTGCAACGTTTGTGTTCCAAACTTGACAGGTTTTGCCCGGGCTGTTTATTTATTTACAGGGAATGACGTCATTTACAATTGGTATAAAAAACAAAACAAAACAAAAAAAAAACAAAAAACAAAAATTGAATTTATCTCAGTTTGGTTTTAACTGCAGTACCACAGTTCCCTCTGCTGGTCAACTATCGTTACAAGAACTGGCAGCAAGCATCAAAGCAATGTTTTTATTTTTATTTTTTGTTTTATTAATTTCAGATTTTATTGTGGATTTTAGTTCGTTCAAGTAAGTTTTTCAAACAGATATTTTTTATTAGCTATCGTTTGAAAATTTTTTAAAATTTGTTTTTCTTTTTTTTCAAAAACGTTTTAGTCGTTTTTCGTTTCGTTTGAGGTTCCTGCGTTCATTCGAGCACAAAAAGCCCGCTTGTGCCAGTTGCAAAAGGCAGGGAAGCCGTCGATCAAAGGCGTTGCCCCCGGCAACGAGAAGCGTCGCCTCCGATTGGCTCGGAAAAAAAGCGAGGGACGGGTTTGCGTGCCGCCAGCAGTGCCGCTCGCCTCGAAAACAGTCCCAGAGCGTTTAAAGTTAGATCAGAAACGTGTTGAACGACAAACGCACTGTAAAAAAACTATATCTTTTCCAAGTAGATTTGACTTAACGCAAGTATGAGAAACAGTCAAGCCAAAGTCACTGAAATTACAACAAGCAATAATAGAAATATGCCATAAAATCACCTTTTAGGTGAATAATTTTCCTTAAGTGTGACATATTGATGCTTCATTTTCCGTGTTAACTTTGTACAGTTCGTGTTCGTCGCTCCACAGGTTCCGAAACCGGCCTTCCCCCGTCAGCTCCTCCAAGTGTAGCCGCGCTCGCTCATCCTCAGGTGCGACAGCGCTGCCTTCCCCAGTGCTGGCGGCTCGCGCAGCCGCTCGGCGCAGGCCGGGGCGAGGCCGCAGGCGGACAGGTCGGCCGGCCCGGCGCCAGACTGCAAGAAAACACAAAGAAAACGAAACCACCACCCCCCCAAAAAAATCAGGAAACTCGTCAGAAATAGAAAGAAGAAAAAAAACTTGTTCGGTCCCGTTTCGTGCTCCTACCTCTGGTTTCCCGGTGCGCACGTTCATGACGGCGGTGGGCGTGTGCGTGTAGAGCGCGGCGGAGAAGTCGCCCTTCTGGGCACGCCGCAGGAGGTCCGTGACGGCGTGGAGGGCGGAGGGGAGGACGGGCCCTGCGGCACACGGAAGGGACCTTTAGTTGGTGTGGGGGGGGGGGGAAGCAAATGAGCGAGGGGGAGGGGGGGAAATGATCTGTGAACCTGTGATCTCCAAACTGCTGACGTTCTTGTAGGCGGAGCCCACGCGGCTCTTTGCGTTCACGCTACGGCTCTAAAAGTGCGAATGAGAAAGAGAGAGAGAGAGAGAGAGACAATCAGTTGGAGTGCCGTGTTGCATTTTTGCTCGTTTAAAGGAACAGTACACTCAAAAAAAAAATGACGTGATCTTCGACGGCACATCATTCTTTGGGTGCACTATTTCCTTTAACCCACCTTAAGCATTTGCATGGTGGCGCCCTGGAACGCGACGGGCGCCAGCAGCGTCGGCGGCAGGCCGGCCTGCGAGCCAGCGGCGGCAGCGATGTGCTTGAAGTTGATGAGGAAGTTGACGAGGGTGAAGGCGTGCGGCCCCTCCACCGACGCCACCGACTCGGGCCTGTGGTCCAGGGCCGCCGTGTTGCTCTCCTTCTGCCTGCAGGTGGGGCAGCAGTCAAGGGAGGGTCTTTCGAGGCAGGGTGGGGTGGTGGTGAAGGGAGACGCAGAGCGGAAGGATACGGTTGCAGCGCGATGCCGTCGGGCTTCTTCACCTTGTCCCGGAGCCCCATCTCCTCCAGCCAGGAGAGGCAGCAACCATCCTCGTCCTCCGTCGACCTGCACGCGATGCGGATACCGAATGAGTCGGGACGGGGAGAAGAAGAAGAAGAGTCGGGGGTCCGGGCAGGGGTCGGTGTGGTGCACTCACACTTCCTCCTCCTCTTCGTCGTCATGTTCCTCTTTCTTCTCGGCCTCCTGCTTTTGGCTCCTCCTCCTCCTCCTCTTCCTCTTCTTGAGTAAAGGAAGGCAGAATTCGATGCCTGAAATGAGCAGATTTTACACTGTAAAAAAAACAACATTTTTCTCAGATGTCTTGGCGATGAAATTAACTACCTTCTGCCTTCAGAGCCTCCCTGAGACCCCTGGTGGTGGGCGAGATCAGGGCGGAGATGCTGCCGGAGCCGGCGACGCCCGCGGCCCTGAACAGCACTGTGAACTGACATGGTGGGGGGGGGTTTGTGAAGAGAGACAGTTTTTCCCACTTCGCACCCGGTGTGTGACACTCGCTCGCTTACTTGATAGGAACAAAGGTAGAAGTACGGACACAGTGAGGACTTCAGCAGGCCGTAGAGCGACGACAGGCTGACCGACCTGAAAAACACGAAGATGGGGGGACGCCGCAGCGGTGGACGAGGAGTGTTTTTTTTTCCCCAACACCCCCCCACCCCCTCCCCCGGCGTTTCGGGTCGACTCACCACTCCCTCATGAGGCTCCGCTGCACGGCCGCGTCCTGCGCCCATGGCGCGCTCTGCCCGGCGAAGCTCCTCTCGGCGTTGATCCGCGGGAAGAGCGAAAGCCACGGCAGGGACGGGTGCTGCCAGTACACCAGCGCCTGCTGGAAGGCGCAGCGCAGCTCTGAGACACCGGGCGGCGGCGGCGTTCCGAAGCGAGCCCGGCAGTGCCGGTGGAGGCCCAGCGCCTCCTCCTGCGCCTTGGGCTTCTCCGCCCAGGAAAGGGGATGCGGCGAGGTGAAGAGGAGGCGGGTCTTCAGGCTCCAGTCTGCCGGGTAGTCGGCGGCGGCAACGGGGGTTGCCGCGGCGGCGACGGAGGACTCTGCGGCGACGTCAGGTCTGGGATCCTTAGGGCGGAAGTCAGTAAAAGTGATGCTTTCAAAGCAGTGGGGAAAAAACCCGACTGAAGCTTAACTTGTTTTTTGAGGTGTCAAAAAAGTGCTTCAGAGTGTTGTTCAGCATGGGAGTGAGTAGAAAGTGAAGGCACATCAGTTTGGGTGTACTATTCCTTTAATGGATGTTGGCGTGCCATCAAAAGGAGTCAGAATAGCATATTTTTAAGGTCTGAAATTTACATCATGTGATTTTAAAGTTTGAAAAATGGTTTAAAAAATCAATTTGTTCAATTTCAGAAAGAAAAGGAGCATTGACACAATATTTATGCAAAAATATGTTTGCTTCTCTGTTGATGTGTTGCATGTGTTGTTACTGCGGGATTGACAGATTAGCAATGTTTTAATTCGCAAATTATTAAATTATTGTGGTCGATTTTAAAACTGTTCCGGTAATTGAATATTAATAACAGCTCTGAAAACAAACTTGAAATGTCTGTGTTACTTCAAACAAGCTCAATACAGATATATTCTGTAAATTATTGCGCAAATTTTGCGCCACAAAACGCAAATAAACAAAAGGTGACGTCAGTGATGTTTTTTACCCCACCTCCAGTGCTTCCGCGTCCGTAAACCTCTCATGGGTTGTCAGGTCTTCCAGGCAGCCTTGCTGCATCGACTCCAAATCCCCCTCCGCGGCGCTCCATTCCTGCGACCTGGCGCCGCCGTCGTCACAAAGCCGAGGTCTCTTTCGCGGGCCGCCCACGTTTTCGACGCTCGCGAACGGGTTCCTGCATTTCGCTCCGCCCCGGGAAAAGCCGCGTTGCCCCGGCGGGGCAGCCTGAGCGCACCCGGCCGACGGTCCGCTCGGCCCAGGGCTGTCGGCGGAGCCGGTGGCCGCCGGTCCGGCGTCGCTCCGGGCTCTTTTCTTTCTCATTCGTATGATTTCGGCCGGTCGCTTGAAGCTCGGCGAGTATCCGGCTTGTTGGGACATCCTGAAAAGTCTTTCATTAAAAAAAGACAACCTACGAACTAGCTTGAAAGTCGACCGCTTGTCTGACCACTGTTGTTGTTCTGCGGCGTACGAATTTGGCGCGGAGCGTGATGACGTACGGTCCCGTGGCGTAAGTCGTCTTCTTCTCTTGTGAAGGCAGGACCGCCAGTGCAAAGTGCAAAGACGCCACCCTCCGTTGGTTTGCAGAACGACATGTATACTCGTATATATACCCGGAAACGAATAAAAAAGGGAGGAAAACAAGAATAAAACAAACAAAAAAATACATTAAACATAAACAAATAATTTTTTTTAATTAAAAGGAACCTTTTAAGTTGTTTTTTTTAATCCCCTGTCCCTCAAACACTGAAATATATTGCTCAAACTTTAGCGTATTGATAGTTTGTTGAATACTTCTGCTTGGACCTGATTTTTTCCCCCTTTATTTATAAATTGTCTTTCTTTTCAAAACTCATAAAATCCTACATCACGCTTTCTTCTTCTCTAAAGATTTGCATTCCACCCATTTTTCAAGCTTCCCTTTGAAACCAGTAGAGTTATTTATTTGTTATAGATGTGATTCACACGAAAAAAAACAAGACAAAAGTGATGAAAAGATGGAAATAGTTGTAGAAACGAGAAGAAACTGTGCTTCTTTTGTTTATTTTTTTTGTTTTCGTGGTTGGCAACCAAGGTTAAAAGTGCATGTCTGCCACCTTCTGTGCCAAAGTGTGAATTGCAGCCAAGAAAAATCAGCCCGTGTCGTGTTCAAAATCAATTTTTTCTTTAATGAAGACGCACCTCACACAAGAGGAAAAGGCCCAAAAAAAATAATGGTGGTCGGTGGTCCGACGCCACACCGACCACCGAACCGCGGGGCGTAACCCGGGCGACAGAACGGCGCAAGAGGCAAAAACTAAACTCTGGCCAGTCCGTTCGATAGATGTGTCTTTTTTTATTACAACAAAGCTGCATTCGGAAGGGGGGGCCTGAACAGAACGGAGCAATTCTGTCTTCTGGTTTTAAGGCAGACAAATGAAATCTAACACAAACTGGACTGGAGTTCCATCATACAGATATAAAATCAAAGCAACCCTCTGAAATCTTGTTGTCGTTTTTTTAATCAGAGGACTAAACTGTTAAATTGTTCACCTTAAAGGGACAGTACACCCAAAGAGCGATGTACCTTCATTTTATACACTGAACAACACTCTGAAGCACTTTTTTTGGACGTCTCAAATGCAGCTTGAGATCTGGGAGGTTTCTTGTTGTCTGCCCACGTTCAAATAATGCAGGTCAATGGGGCCCGAGACAAAAACGTCCATAAAAGTCTACATCCAAGGTGTCAATATTCCTCCATGCTGCGGCGGTTTATGGTAGTGTCGTGAACTCGCTGGCCCGTAGTTATCTACGACTGTTTAGGCTCTAGAAACATTCTAAATAGATAGAAAATAAAGGCACATTGTTGTTTGGGTGTGCTATCCCTTCAAGGGACCTCCATCTCACGCCACCAAGGATTTCGGAAAATCAAGCGCTCTGCGGATTATCTTCCCAAGACTGAGTTCTTATGATCGCGACTCCCTTGAAAAAAACACTACGTTCTACTCTACAATTTTGCATCAATTTGAAAAATAAAACATTTGATCGCCTTTGCAGTTGCACACTCTTGAAATCTGATTGGTTTGATTTGTATTTAGTGAGGCCAGCAGAGAAGCCACTGCTGGCCCCTTGATCGAGTGCCACCAATAAGAATCCTTTGTTTTCTTTCGTCCCGCCTTCTGGAAACTGGAGTTGGCAGGACTGACTTGCTCAAGTTAACAGTTAACCACCCCACCCCCACCCTCACCCATCACCTGACCCCGCCACTACCAGAAGCAAAAAGGTCTTGAACTGTATGGGTGTTCGTTCAGCTTCGACGACAACATTTGCGGTCCAACCAAGTGTGACTGACTGTCTTGCCACAAGCTGTGGTACTACGAGTTACTTCGAATACAAAGTAATTGATGACTTGAGAAGTACTCTTAGCAATGTACTTCAAAGTCAGTTAATCTCTTTTTGAGAGAGAAAAAAACCAAAAAAAAGTCTTTTTTCCAAGCAAAGAATGCTCACCTTCTTAAAGGAACAGTACACCCAAACAATGATGTACCTTCATTTTCTATCCCACCCCCCCATGCTGAACAACACTCTGAAGCACTTTTCTGACGTCTCAAATGCAGCTGGAGATCTTTCAGGTTTCTTGTTATCTGTTCAAACAATAGCGGTGGACAGGGCCCGGGACAAAAACGTCCATAAAAGTCCACAAAAACATGTCAATATTCCTCCATACTGCTCGTCCAACGGAATCCAAGCGGCTTGAGTGGGGACCATCCATAATTGACTCGCAACCACATCATTTAGAATGTTTTTAGAGCCTAACCAGCTGTAAATAACTGTGCTCCTGCAAGTTCTCAACACTACCGGACACCGCGGCAGACCTCACCAGCTGAGAGGGTTCAAGAGTCCGCTGTTCCGATAATGAACACACTCGAACCATCTTCTTCATTTCACGGCGAAAATGACTCATCAGCAGCTTTTTTTCCAACTCTGAGAGACGCTAACCTTGCGCTAGTCTGGCTCACAGCAGAATGTAAACACAAACAGCGGGAGTTGTTCTTCTATGCTTGCCTTATCGGAACAGCGGACTCTTGAACGCTCCCTCTCAGCTGGTGACGTCTGCCGCTGTGTCCGGTAGTGTTGAGAACTCGCAGGAGCTCCGTTATTTAGGCTCTAAAAACATTCTAAGTGATTTGGTTGCGAGTCAATTATGGACGGTCCCCACTCAGGACCCTTGGATTCCATTGGACGAGCAGTATGGAGGAATATTGACACGTTTTTGTGGACTTTATGGACATTTTTGTCCCGGGCCCTATCGACCGCTGTTATTTGAACAGATAAGAAGAAACCTCAAAGATCTCCAGTTGCATTTGAAACGTCAGAAAAGTGCTTCAGAGTGTTGTTCAGCATGGGGGGTGGAGTAGAAATTGAGGGCACATCATTGTTTGGGTGTACTGTTCCTTTAGAAGAAAGAGTATTCACTTAACTCATTGGTTGACAATTGAAAGGGGCATGCAGTTGAAATTCACATGCAGTGACTTTCATCTGGTCGCGAGGAACTTGAGCAAGCTGGTTATAGTCTATTTGATCCGTTTTGCCACATCCAGGTAGGCAAACTCGATCTCCCGCTCGGCCGGACAGGTGCTAGTAAACTCCACCCTCTGGTAGGCGCAGTTCAGATACCTCCACACTCCCGTCATGTCTGCCGGGATCTCGAAGCCCCTGTATTTCTTGGCCACCACCTGCGGGGAAAAAAAAAAGGCGCCAGAACTGAAAAGCCGGTCCTCGAACCCGATATCGCGTTCGCCCGCGGCACGAATCGAGCGCACCTTCAGGATGTGCAGCTTCGGCAGCAGGTTGCAGTCGGCCAGGGTGAGATCGGGCCCGTCCAGGAAGCTCCTGGACGAGTCGGGCAGGTCCCCCGAGGCGTCCGCGTCAATCTCCTCCGACAGCGGCGTCCGGAGGAAGTCGTCGAGGCGCCGGAGAGACTTGAGCAGGGCTTTTTCTAAAGCTGGGACAAGAACGGGAGGCGGGTCGTTGAGACACCCAACAGCTCGTGGTTACTGATCAAACGATGGATTCTGAGCATGAAAGCAGCACTGGATGATGTCCAAGTTGTCAGACTGTCTTAAAAAAAAAGCAGTTTAAAGGAATAGTCCACCCAAACAATGATGTACCTTCATTTTCTACCCCCCCCCCATGCTGAACAACACTCTGAAGCACTTTTCTGACGTCTCAAATGCAGCTGGAGATCTTTCAGGTTTCTTGTTATCTGTTCAAATAATAGCGGTCGATAGGGCCCGGGACAAAAACGTCCATAAAAGTCCACAAAAACGTGTCAATATTCCTCCATACTGCTTGTCCAATGGAATCCAAGTGTCCTGAGTGGGGACCGTCCATAATTGACTCGCAACCAAATCATTTAGAATGTTTTTGGAGCCTAAACAGCTGTAAATAACGACGCTCCTGCGAGTTCACAGCACTACCGGACACGGTGGCGGACCTCACCAGCTGAGAGGGAGCGTTCAAGAGTCCACTGCTGAGAAAATGAACACACTCGAACCGTCTTCTTAATTTCATGGTGAAAAGGACTAATCAGCAGCTTTTGTCCAACTCTGAGAGACGCTAACCTCGTGCTAGTCTGGTTCACAGCAGAATGTAAACACATAAAACAGCGGGAGTTGTTCTTCTATGCTTGCGTTATCGGAACAGCGGACTCTTGAACACTCCCTCTGCCGCGGTGTCCGGAAGTGTTGAGAACTCGCAGGAGCGCCGTTCTTTAGGCTCTAAAAACATTCTAAATGCTTTGGTTGCGAGTCAATTATGGACGGTCCCCACTCAGGACACTTGGATTCCATTGGAGGAGCAGTATGGAAGACTATTGACACGTTTTTGTGGACTTTTATGGACATTTTTGTCCCGGGCCCTATCGACTGCTGTTATTTGAACAGATAACAAGAAACCTGAAAGATCTCCAGCTGCATTTGAGACGTCAGAAAAGTGCTTCAGAGTGTTGTTCAGCATTGGGGGGGAGTAGAAAATGAAGGTACATCATTGTTTGGGTGTACTGTTCCTTGAATAGTAAGAAGGAGGAGGAGCTTTTCTCACCGTCGTTTGTGTCTTTCCTGGGGTTCTTGATGTAGGCCGAGAACTTGGCGAAGACATCGATACCTGCCGTGTTGGCCTCGAGGTGCTTTGGAGCCAGTCTGGGGTAGCTGGGAGTAAAAAAAAAAAAAAACCCACACAAACAAAAAGGCTATTGCTTTGGATCTGGGCGCTTTCTCGTGCGGCTGCGCTGCAGCCCGACTTTTGTGCTTGCATACCACGGCGGGGTCAGCTTCTCCTCCAGGAACTCTTCGATCTTGTTCACGTCCACCTTGACTTCGCCGTTGTAGGTCATGAAGGGAGGGTTGGTCCCCGGTGCGAGGTCCTTCAGGTCAGCCGGCTTCCTGGCGACACAGAATTCAGACTTTCCTTACAGCAATCGACTGATGGATTAATGTGGTGAATTCCATCAACTACTGTTTGTTGTTGTTTCTATTGGAGTCACTATTAAAGGAGTAGTCCACCCAAACAATGATGTACCTTCATTTTCTACTCCACCCTCCATGCTGAACAACACTCTGAAACACTTTTATGACGTCTCAAATGCAGCTGGAGATCTTTTAGGTTTCTTGTTATCTGTTCAAATAATAGCGGTGGATAGGGCCCGGGACAAAAACGTCCATAAAAGTCCACAAAAACGTGTCAATATTCCTTCATACTGCTCGTCCAATGTAATCCAAG
>JAUESF010070439.1:0-13755 GCA_032274765.1 Malacoctenus tetranemus | reverse complement strand
GCGTGCGTGCGTGCGTGCGTGCGTGCGTGCGTGCGTGCGTGCGTGCGTGCGTGCGTGCGTGCGTGCGTGCGTGCATCAATTTGTTAACCTGAGATTACTTGGCTCCCAAGTAAAGGAAACAAACTTGAATGCTGTCACACAAGGTTTTTTGTTTTGTTTTGTTTGTGACACAAATGTAAAGAAGCAAATTCTACCTTAATAAATCATCTTTTGTACTTCAGTAACAAGCTATGTCCCACAGCTTTCACAATGGTTAGCTTGTGCTTTCATCACCACAAGAGGTAGCATGATGTCAGATGTACAACACACCAAACCACCAGGCACTTGAACAATTTTTCCCCCAGGCCACCATCCTCTTAAATAAGGACATCTCAGCCCCCCCAGCCCCGCCACTCCAACAGCCATTTAAAGAACACTTAATTACAACATTCATTCCTGCCATACTGTATATACTCCTGGTTCTCAATTAGCTGTCATTTCAATTTTCATTCATTCAAATTGCACATATTTTATTCATTTACTTATCAGATTTTTTATTGTTATTGTTTTTATTGCTCTGTGGTGTTGCTACCAGGTCAAATTCCTGTGTACATTGTACATTTGGCGAAATAAAGCTATTTCTGAAGTTTCGGCCCAATCAAGCTCTTAACATTCAGATCCCTCAACTTCTTACAGAGCTATTAGTACCATATTATCCCAGCAGAACACTTCGTTCTTAGTGTGTTGGATTATTGGAAGTTCATCAAAAGTAGAATGAAAAGCCAAGCTTTCAACTATCAGGCGCCTCTCCTGTGGAACCAGCTCCCAATTTCATTTTGGGGTTCTTGCAAAGTCTACTTTCAAGACAAGTGTTAAAACTTTTCAATTTGTTGAAGCTCATATTTCTGACCAAATCAGGCCACCTGAACCATTTTCTCAGTTAGCTATTATAGGTCTAAACTTATAGTAGACCCTTAAATCACAGCAAATGTTGTCATGTGTAAACACATGTGTCTGATGTCAAATCTTATTACCTTATGGATTTCACAAATACAGTCTGTGCTCTCTTCCTGATCCGCCCTCATGTCTGCAAGGGGTGGATTAGCTTGCTAATGGATGTCAACATTTTAACGTTAAATATTCACTCGTTTTTTTCTCTCTATGTCTGTCCTATCCACTAACCCCAGCCAGTGAAGGCAGCTTTCCATCACCGCTGAGTCTGGTCCTACTGGAGCTTTCTTCCTGTTAAAAGGTAGTTTATCCCTTTGCACGCCCACTGAACGCTCCCTCTTGTGGTTTTGCTATTTGTTTCTCTGTGCTTGGATAAAAAGGCCATGAAATCACTACGTTGTAATAATTCATTATCACTTATACATCCAACAAATTGATATCTTCGACTAAAATTGCAAAGATTAGCAAAAAGCTGTTTAGCTGTTTTTGCAAGACAGAGAATGACCAAGAGAATAAAGTGGATAAGAATGACTTATTTAGAATTCATCTCCCACTGCATGGTCAGCCGTAACTAGGAATGCTACAAGGATTCCAATCCAAAACACATTACTCCAGAAGCTGCTCAACTTTGTTTCCAAGCAGATGGACTCACTCTGCTGAAGGAGCTGACAGGTTTTTGTTCCATTTCATGAACCTCCACTCTGCTATACTCAGAAATCCTACAACGCAGGATCCTCCATGACCACCTCCTGTGTGGGAACACAGAACAATCACTACTGCTCTACTGAGCTTGAGACTCAATAAATAGCAATGTCACAGTCACTGATACTTTGGTTCTTTGGTAAGTCTATGCTCTTGCACAAAAAAAGAGAAAAAAGTAAGCTGGAACTCCACAATGGACGCCACAATGTCTGTCTGGACTGACGTAATGAGTTGGACATCACCTCTTCAGTGACAGAGATTTGAAAACTACATGTGTCAAAACTTTGCTTTTGAAATCACCCAATTGTTCCTAATGCTGAAAAACTAGCTTTCTTTGTGGTTTTTAGTTTGTGCTATTTAAGGGTGTGACCATACACTCAGCTCATGTGGCGAGACGATACAATCTTGGGTTAACAGAAAATGAGCCAATACTTTGACATCACTTCTGAGAAAAAACAAACAAGATCTTTCATTGAACTGACTTGTGAAACATACAGGTGCATTTTGAAATGTTATAAATTACATCTATGCATGACCTAAACATGAGCTTTAACTGTGTAACCATTTTCCAGAAATAAAACTAAAAGACTAAAATACTATAATTTTTAAGTTAAAATAAAAAATATACAGTCTATTTAGCTTTCAAGAATGGAAACAATACTTGTAAAAATGGAGCAAAAGTATTACTCAATAAAGAGTGAGAAAAAGTTACAAAAGAAGACTGGTGTCCAGAATCATGGACATTTGCTGGTGTTGGTAGATGAAATCAAACACTTGCCCTGTTTTGGTTCACATCCCAAAGGTGAACCTGAGGCCCCTTTGAGTTCAGGGTTCAAAGTGGCTGTGTAAATGATGATCGTGAAGTTATGGTATTCTGAATAAAATTGCGTCACAATGTTTCTCCAACAAACTTTTCTGGATGCATGCATATTATTTCCTGACTTGCAATATTGTGATCTATTCCAAAGCTACAGCAAGATGCTTTTCTCCAGAAGTGACATCAACCTGAATCAGGAACCCTGAGCTTTGAGACAACAAGAACACAAGATTAGACTGGCTTTTGCCACTCTTCATAATAAGCTGCCTAACACAGCAGTTGATGACAGGCTGGTGAGGCCAAGATAACAGGAGGGGTGGAAAAAAGCTTTGCCTACTTTGGGATTGATAAAATTGGAGGGGAGCAAAAAAAAAAAAAAAGTCCAAAAAACTATCTAGAATCCAGAGGAGACCTGGGGAAGAATTCATTGCTCAAGCAGTGTCCGCCAAAAACTCATCCAAGTTAAGTGTGCCCCCCCGCCCCCAAAATAAAAAAAATAAAGAACTGCATAATAAACCTGGCATTCCCTCCTGAACTTAAGTCCCAGGTCAGAAATTAAATTGAAATGTCTTTAAACAATTACCAACTTCTTGATTATATGTTATTTTACATTAAAAAAACTGTATGAAAACCACAACTAAAATGCAGAGGAAAAAGTGTTAACTCTCAATACTTCCAGTTGCAGAGTAAGCAGACGGTAAAAGTAACATTTCATAAAATAAGGTCAAGTGAAAAGCCACAAATGTACAGGAGCAGCCACGGGTTGAGGGGCTTGCTCAAAAGACCAAAAGGTGGTGACTGAAGAAGGGATAACTATTTGCCACCCTCACTTTTCTCAACCACAACCTTGAGCCTATCCCGGGCCTTGAACGAGTGAACCTCCAGTCACAAGTGTGGAGGGCATCTAACTGCAATTGTATTGCTTTCGGCTCCAAAATATTAGCAAATACAATCAATAATAATCTGAAAGATAATAAGTGATCTGGTATTCAAATGACGACTTGAAATGTACAGACAAGTATAGACAGAC
Source organism: Malacoctenus tetranemus (assembly GCA_032274765.1). Lineage (NCBI taxonomy): Eukaryota > Metazoa > Chordata > Actinopteri > Blenniiformes > Labrisomidae > Malacoctenus > Malacoctenus tetranemus. The sequence continues at coordinate 10,276 of JAUESF010070439.1, read as the reverse complement.
AACTCAGCTGTAAAAATAATAACAGGAAGAGTCAAAAATGATGCAGAGATGATGTAGGAAAAGCATTTCAACGGTGCATCAATATAAGAATGCATGCTAACTTGTCATTACAGTAAAACCACAGCTGTCAGTAAAAACACTAATTCTGAGCGATTAGGCGTTCCAGGAAGTTTTCTCAGTGAGCTGCCACAGTCAGGCATCTCTCAGAGGACTTCCGTCATTGCTTGATGCATCGTTATCAAATATGACATTTAAGAAAGGTTAGATGAAATGTGTTGGGGTTGGCATGACAGCTACTTTACAGCCAGATTCCTGACAAAATTTCAAACTGACAAAAGAGCAAAAGGGTTTTTTTTTTTCTTACTTTAACGTGAAAAGAAAAAACACGCAGTGCATCCACCTTTTGGCCACAAGAAGATAGTGTTGTGATCTGTTTGCAGCCATTTCTTTCAGAGAGGATTCCCTGAGTCAGGAAGCCGAACAAGCTGTGCTTCAAGTGAGTGCACAGTTAGCTAACAGCCAACAATTGCTTCATAATGAAACTAAACGTTTTGAATAATTTTTTGTAAATCTTCTATTGTGTTTTTGCAATATTGACTACCTTTAACTGCAAGTCTTGGACACAGCACAAAAAGCTGAGCAATCACCTTTCAACTTAACATGATTAAATTGGCTGAAAAAGTGAGGGTTTAACCTCAGAGGTTGAAGCAAGAAGACAAGATTCACACTGGGATGTTGATCGACTTACTGTGCGGGCACAGAGCTCAGAAAACTAAACAGACAGACAGAACATTCGATATTAGAACCTGTGCACAGAAAAAGTAGCAGGAAAGTTCACTCCTGATTTCTTTTCTTTCATCATCCCCCATGAACCCCAATATTACTGGTATAGGTATAGATGGCAGGATGCAAAGACAGCACACAGTCAAAGATCCTGGCACCAACTTACTCAACAGAGCAATTTTAACAGTGCATCTAGAATGGAGTCAACATAAAGACCGAATTCTGTTTCTCGAAGACAGGTCATGTTTTCGATAAATGCCGTGCATGACAGCAAGGGGGATTCACTTTCACATGAGAACCAAGTGAAGCACACAGAAGTAAACAATGGAGACCAAAGCACATTGGTTTGCGGTGGCCCTTGTCACTTTGTTCAACATCGTATGTCTACTGGTCTTTAAACATGCAGCTGTTTGTTTCAATCAACATATTCAAAATTCCCAGAATGCATTCTTTATCGGACTGTGGGAGCATATACGGCTCAGCCTCACACACAAGAGAGAGAGATAGCGCAGCTGCCGCTGCTGTATCTCAGCTCAGAGTGCAGGCGTTTTGCTCGGACCCCTCGGCTCAAGGTCTAAAGTAGCTCAAGTTGAATACTTCCGGTGTGAAAGCACTGATTAATATCTGGATTTTGTCCAGCACTATTTTTTCCCAATAAAGACATTTTCAGTAGCTGAATACTGTGGAATACTCCACTGGACTAACTGGACCTTACCTTCGTGCACAGTCACCCCACAGTTGTCACACTGGATGATCTCGTCTGCATCCTCACTGTTGTCTCCAAGACAGACGCAACAGATCAGGATGTGCTGAGTGCTCCACGGCTGGGATCGATCGAGCAAAGCATCCTGGGGCAACAAAAAACACATTCACCATTGTGCACATATATGTTAGCATTTCTGTCCTCTCTCCTCACTCTACATCTCCTTTGCTTTCCTGTAGTTTCTCCAGCTGAAGATAAAAACTTGCTTTCTATTCATCAAAAAAGTGTTACATCAAATAAACCTACAACAATTGACAAGAAACCTTTCAAAAGTGATGGGGGCAACAATAACAGTTATTGACACATGACAAAAAAAAATCTGTTGACGCAGGTCGATCTGAAAGCAAAAACCTTTCTGTCGATATAAGTGGTGATTGAAAGCAGTTTTCCTGGCAGGTTTTCTGCTAAGGTCCCGCAGATCATTCGACTCAAGCTATCTGGAAAAATGTTTTTGAACTTTATTTATAAGCACATTGATTGAGGGGCAGGGTCCAATGTCCACAACATCATGATGTGATTTACTAGTATCAAACTTATTTCGTAACTTGTCCTTGTCTTATTCCCACATTTGTTGACACAATAAAATTCTGTTCAACCCTTCATTTCAGAACATTGCATGCCTGCACATTAAACTCCAAGCAAAAACCATGGAAACAAATGCTTTGAGCTGAATGTCTTCCATGAGCAGGGCAGGAACAACATTAATGATGACTGTTAAATCTGACCTTCCCCGCTCTGCGAAATCGTATTGAATCATCATGTATATAATTCAGAATCAATGTGTTGCAAATAAAATGAAAATGAATAGGCTAACACAAGTATGAGTTCATTCATGATAGAAATTACTTCTCGAGGAACAAATAGAAAGAGCACCCCATTGCACAACAGGTGAGCACATATGTCCCCAGACCAATGGCTAAATGAAAATGACACCGAAATCCATCGGCTGAATCCTCTAACCAGTGCCGATGTCCACATAAAAATCAAAGGGATCAGTTCGGACTTGGAGCCTGTAGAGCACTCATAAGAAAATCTCTATGGAAGCGAAAGGGGACACATTTCTTTTGCATTACTTCAATGGCCCTCAATTGGCTGCGTATAATGTGACAGTGTTGTGTCATAGTGTTGCTGTGGCACATGAGGTGGGGTCTTTGCAGTGTGTTGGTCAGTCTGACAACTGATTCATTCATTTGAATGTCCAGATTTTTACCAGGCAAAGATGCCAAACAATCTGGACACCTCAGACTGGCAGCATTTGCTCTAACTGAGTGAAACTACAACCATGCAGAAAGCAGTGCACAGCTGTTCTCAACAGGGATGTAATGTAAGATAAGAGTGGGTGATTTATCACAGCTAAAAGTTATAGATAATGTTACTTGAAGTACAACTTATTTCATCGAGGATCAGATGGACTAATTTACTATGAGACAATACTCCAGTAAGTAGGCATATTTGCAATATATAACCAATTGAGACTGTGGCAAACACTATTGCTAAAAGTGGGCTCTGTGAACAGAATAGAAAGAGACTGTTGTTCCACAGCTCTCAAACTGCTTTCAAGCACAGCTCAAGTGATAAGCCGACAGACATTTATTTGACTTAGTTTAAGTGGCTACAAGTTTACTGTTCATGATTACAATCATAAGAAACAATTGATGTTTGAAATCTCCAGAGACCAGGACTTTGACCGTGGAAACCAAGACTCACCTCATTGCCTTTTCCCTGGGACATGCTGTCATTGGTCAGCTCTTCATCGAAAGCACTTGTGTTCTTTGTTTTCTTCTTGGGCTTCTTCATGTCTTTGTCACTGTCGCTGCTGCTGTTGTCATCACCGTCCTCCTTGTCACCATCACCCTCATCGTTGTCGTCATCATCGTCATCATCCTCGTCGTCGTCATCGTCGTCGTCGTCGTCGTCATCATTATCATCATCACTCGCACTGCCTCCACCCTCTCCTTCTGTGCCTCCTTTTTGGGCAGCTGCCTTCCCTTTTTTCTTCCCCGCTGTGGGCCTCCAATCATTGTCGTCTTCGCTGTCATAGTCATCCATTTCATTCAGTTCCTCCATTGTGGTGAAGTCCAGCAGAGGGCGGTTCCTTCGGAAATTCCACTTCTTAGGCTCGATTTGGGACTCCTCGGTGTTGGTGGTCCCAGGAGTGGTTGTCGAGGTAGATTCAGCTACAGTGGGCTCCGCCTCTTGCTCTGGCTCAGACGGCTTCTTGCTCTTGCGCCTGCCTTTGGACGAAGCAACAGCAGAGGTGCCTTTGGTGGAGCTGTCTGAGGATGGCAGCTGCTTAGTCTTGTCCTCATCCTCAGTTAGGTTGTCCTCAGCAGCCTGGTGTTTGGCATCCTCCTCGTCAATGCCGTCATCTGCAGTAGCGGCATTTTCAGAGTCACTTCCAGACCCTGCAGCGCTGGCTTTCGACCCCTCTTCATCACTGACATTTCCTGTTCCGTCTGACCCTATTGGGACACAGGACAGAAAAAGAATGAACAGTACAATTACTTTAAAATGCATCACAGTAAAGATAGATGTGTCTGCTGACAAAATCTGACTTGTGAACAAACAATGAACACATGTGTCAATGTTTCACTGTCACAACAGTCAAACACTGAACACCTATGTCAATGTTTCACTGCTATGACAGTGCTTTCTATGTGGTACCTGGAATTTGTAGTCCTTTTATAAAGTTTCTGCTTACCCGAGGCATCTCCCACTTCAAAGTCACTGTCATCTGAGCTGTCATAGTCCAAGGCGTCGAGAAGTGAGGCGGCAAGGGGCTTCACCTGCCGACGCTTCAAACTGCGATCCACTGTGGGAGGACAATTGCACAGAAGAGACCCACCATCATAAATAAGGACAACATAATTTAAGTTTGCACTTCAGTGACAAGCAGGAAAAACAGATTAAAATCAAAAGTCAAAAACCTTTTTCACTTGGCATCATGTAAAACATTCAGTAAGGCTGGGATTTTAGCAAGGTCATCCATGAACAAAAACCAAATTAAGGTGTAACATTATTGAATTTCATGGTACACTGTTTTTTCTAAAGCCTGATCATGTAATAAAGCTATTTCACTTGTGATTATACCCACACATGAAATTTTTCACAACTGCAAAAACTTCCACAAACAGCTAAGTAGTGTGGTGAGCCAACAACAAACATAATACAGGGCACAGATGAAACTGCGTTGACTGATCGAATGAATGTGATTTAAGAAACTGTCTTATGTGATCATGTACAGCATGTTTCATAATAACCATTTCGACTATACGTCAGACGATGCTCAATAACTTCAATGTTCCTCTTCCTTCAATTGTTTTGTTTTTTTTAATCTGCATTTTCATATGGAGACTGATGAACCTTTGACTTTCTGCACACAGCTGTCATTATGCTACACTCGCTGAGTCACTGCACTCAGCTGATCTCCTCTGGCCACCACACAAGAAAAAAAGAAGCTACTAGTTTGACATGAAATGTTTCCCATTACTGACCTGAATCTCTTTTCACTATGACAATCAAAAGGAAAATTCTGTTCATTTTTAACATTTCAAGACCATTGCTAATTAACGATGATCACAATCAATTTTTAAAATGCAATGAAGTAGCAAAACAACAAATTAATCTTTCTGTTGCATATTGGTATTGTTTGTCCAAAGATGTTGGACATTTTTCATTTTCCTAGTTGATCTCAGTCTTTTTTTCACCTCACTGTAAAGATAAAGCAAAGAAAACCAGAACAAAGGTGGATTAAGAAAAACAGTTATTTAGCGTGGTCCTTTTTTTTCAGCAGTGGCTTTTACAGCCACTTAACCTCTGGAACCCCCAGCACCAAGCCTCCTCCTCACAGCTGAAACTGACATTTGCTTCCATCACCATGCAGCTTAAAGCCGTTTCTCTTCTGAGCTGCTGATCCTGAAAGCTGTTGACTCTTGCAACCTTGCCTTCCAACTCTGCCGTGGCCTTGTGACTGCCAGATTTCTTCACTATTTCTTGAAAGGACAGAGCCACACTTTTAAAGGTTACAATGGTCTTCCTCGCTTCCTCGAATTTCTTGGATTTTTACAGCTTTCATGATGGAAATTTACAAGCCCTTCAAAGGGTGTTCAATCAGAATTTACAACTTCGGCTTCATATTTTGCTTGTACTGTAGTATACCTGGGATACTGGAATTTGTTTGATGAATTTTGTGTCATTGAACACTATTTGTGGGATAATCAAAATGAATAATTTGTCTGATCACACGAACACTGAAGAGAAGCCTGACAAAATGAATCACAAATTTTGATTTGTACTCAAGGCTTATTTAATTTGGGGGGGGGCTTAAAGTCATTAATGTCACTATTTCACACTCAACATCTTTATCAACAGCATGATGTGGAAGATACAGTAGTTGCACAAGTCGTCCAACTGTCCAGGATGGCACATCGATGTGTGACCCTTACAAAGATTGCTGTATCCCCAGTATAGTTTCAACTCCACAGAAGAGATTCCAGGAGACCAATAGTTACTTCATGAGAGCGACATAGGAAGGTCATTAACCTTCAGCAGGATTGGCATCTGTTCCTTTCTGCAAGGAGGTACAGGATGAGCAGTACCAGAGCTCTACAAAAACAGCCTCCAGCAGGCAACCAGGGTGAATATTTCTGAGCAAAAGATCAGGAAGAGACTTTACAAGGGGGGGCTGTGGGTCCTAATTCTTGTCATGGGCTCTGTGCTCACTGCACATTGGCCATAACAACTGTGGTCATCACTGATGAGAGTGGGGACCAACCTGAGCACACACCACAGACATGAAGAGGTCTACAGTTCATGTTATATCGCCTGTGACATCAGAATGAAAACCTCGGAGCCACTGTCAGAACCTAAGCTGGTGCAGCAGGTCACAGCTCATAGCAGACTAGCACGCTTGCATTATCTGTCCGCTGTGCCGATAATGCAAGCGTAGAAGAAGAACTAGCACGAGGTTAGCCTCTCTTAGAGTTGGAAAAAGCTGTTGATTAGTCATTTTCAATGTGAAATTAAGAAGATGGTTCAAGTGTGTTCCTTATCGGCAGAACAGACGCTGCATGCGCACTCTCATCTAGTTTAGTCTGCAGCGGTTCCCGTAGTGTTGTAAACTCGCAGGCGCGTGCATTTAGCAAATGCTATCTCCTACTATTTAGGCTCCAAAAACATTCTAAATGATTTCGTTTCAAGTAAATTATGGACAGTACCCACTCAGGACACTTGGATTACATTGGACGAGCAGCATGGAGGAATATTGACAAGTTTTTTGTGGACTTTTATGGACGTGTTTGGCTCGGGCGCCGGGGACCTGCATTATTTGAACGTGGGCAGATAACAAGAAACCTGAAAGATCTCCAGCTGCATTTGAGATGTCATAAAAGTGCTTCAGAGTGTTGCTCAGCATGGGGGTGAGTAGAAAATGAAGGTCAATCATTCTTTGGGTGTACTATTCCTTGAAGTCCAGAAGTCCAAAAGGAAAGGTACTGTTAGATGAGGCAATATGTTTTCTGGATTTGAAGGGCCTCTGGTCACCTGATCTCAGTCCCACAGACAACCTTTGAGACTGATAAAATTGTCAGCATGGATTCAGCAAAACTCTGTGAAGTGACAGCATGAGGAAAAATCCCTGATGAGAGGTTTGCAGCATCCTGTAGATGGAACCGATTTTGTGTGATAACTAATGAAACAGCTTGGGCCATTTCAGTACAATTATCCAAGCTAAACTTCTCTAGATCACGTCACTCTATTATTACTCACATTTGAAACTGGCAAACGGCAGAATAGCCTTAGCCATAAGGTGGTTTTAACAAGACAGCTTCGGTCGAATCTCAAAGCACAATTTAGATGCGGGGGGTACTGACGCGCACGCAGCTCTTCTGTTAGCTATTCGTTAGCCGCAGTCAAAGGCACCGCACACTATCCTCCACCAAACTGGGAAGACGGCAAAAACCTGCTTCGCACGACAACCTGAAGAATCACACACACACACACACAGCTAAACTATCTCTGATACATATTAGCGGCAGGTGATACACCACACCTTCCGACCGAGCAAGGTTGCTAGTTGTGCTTAGCATTAGCCTAAGTCACTCACGTCCCACTGCTGCATTATTATTCAATGACATCCATTCATTTGACCGCTGATACGATAACCGGAATGGAGCATGAAGAGACAACGATCAAGACAAGTCGAAAAATTGCGTACTTGCACGTCAAACAAAGTAGCGTTTGCATAGTTAGCCGCACAAAGCGCCACCAGCCTAGCTTAGCCGTTTAGCTGGTAACTCGCGACAGCTTGGGCTTTGTGGACATACGCAGTTTGGCCGACACAAACTCCGCTGGACAAATTCATGCTGACTGAAATGGGTAGATGGTAAGATACAAGGCAAAACTCACTTTGTCGATTGTATTTACAACGACAAACCAGGCAGGTTTCTTGTTAGCAGCATGTTCTGAGGACAATGGGGAAACCCAGTCGTGACGTAGTGACGACTGGATGTTGTTGCCATGGGAACTGAAGAGTCGGCATGGTCGCGTATATAAAGATAAAATAAAGATAAACAGATATGTGTGACTGAAAAGCGTATTAATTTATTTGTCTTATCATTTATCATATCACACGACATGAAGGTTGCTTTTTGTTTTGTTTTTGTTTTTACTTTTTTTTTAAAAATTCCTAAAAATAAAACTCTTAAGAAAAATGCAAGGTCCATTGTTCGTTTGTTTTTAAGGACAATATTTTGGCAATAGTTGGCTGAATAAATGGGTAGGAGTGTAACCTACAATGATCAAAAGAAGAATAAAAAAAAAGAAAAAGGAAAGTAAAAACTCAAGCAGTGGTTGTGTTTGAGACAAACATCATTACGTGCACTGAACCGCTCTCAAAACTGATGGAAAGTTATGCTGTGTGATCCTTAAAGAGATAGTTCACCCAAAAAATTATGTGCCTTCATTTTCTACTCACCTTCATGCTGAACAACACTCTGAAGCACTTTTTTGACATCTCAAGTGCAGCTGGAGATCTGGGAGGCTTCTTGTTTTCTGCCCACATTCAAATAATGGAGGTCAACGGAGCCTGAGCCAAAGACGTCCATAAAAGTCCACAAAAAACTTGTCAATATTCCTCCATGCTGCTCATCCAATGTAATCCAAGCATCCTGAGTGGGTAGTGTCCATAAATTACACGAAACAAAATCATTGAAAAAGTTTTTAGAGCCTAAACAGTTGCAGATAGGACTTACTGAATGTGCGTGCCTGCGAGTTCTCGACACTGCCGGAACCGCAGCAGACCAAACCAGATGAGAGTGCGCATTCAGCGCCTGCACTGGCGATGAGGCACACATTCGAAGCATCTCCTTAATTGCATGGCGAAAATGACCAATCAGCAGCTTTTTCCAACTCTGAGAGATGCTAACCTCGTGCTTGTCTGGCTCACAGCAGAATGGAGACAGGAACAGTGGAAGCTCTTCTTCTACGGTTGTATTATCAACACAGTGGACAGACAATGCAAGCGCAGAAGAAGAGCTTTCTCTTTTCAACTTGATGAATGGTTTTCAAGGTCATTGCGAGAAAAAGAAATGAAAAGCCCAATGTCACTAGCCTGGTTAGCTCACTCCGTAAAGCATGAGACTCCTAATCGCACAGTCGTGGGTCCGAGCCCCACATTGGGCACAGTCCAGCATATTTCTTCAAGCTACTTTGAGGGATTGGTTTTGTCAAGGAAAATGTAAAAACTACATGGTGGGCTTTCTTTTATTGGTCACTTATCCAAGTTATGATGGTTTGCAACAGCTTTTCAGCTTCACTTGGAGTCGCAGATTGGGTCAATATCATCATCGTGAGGTTGACGATGGCAACAAAAAATTCATAGGAGCAATAATTCCAGCCAACAATCAACAAAAGCAAGCACTTTTTCAAGGCTTTACTGCCAGATTTGGCTCTGGAACGAGCTGCATCTATTGAACCCAGCCTCTCACGGAAAAAGAAAAAAAAACACAATGAGGTTGAAAATGAGCTGTGTGCTTGGGCTATGAAAAAGCTCACTTCACGCGCAGTTGTTTAGGTGTATACTCAAAGAAACCAAGTGAAAAGGGCACCCTAAGCCTGATTGGCTCATCTGGTAGAGCAAGGGGCTTTTAATCTCAGGGTCGTGGGTTCGAGTCCCACATTGGTCATAGAGTTCAAGAGGTTGCTCCACGCTGTCCTGCATTGTTTTATGTGAATCAGCTGTAAGAAAGCGATACCTTGGATCTTCCGGGAAAGCAGTCCAAAAGTGTTTGCATGACTCTGTAACTTGGCAATTCTCAAATTGGCTGAAACAAGTCATTGAGCGAAAATGAAACCAATTACTCGCAATTACTGTGATAACTGTAAATGAAGTTGATTTCTGGTTTCGCCATGAATGTCAATCAAGAGGTTTGATTGCGTGTGTTCCTCAATGACTTATTTCAGCCAATTTGAGAAAAGGTCATGTCTTGAAAATACTCTTGGATTGTGTTCGGAAGGTAGTGCTTTCTGACAGCTGATTCATATGAAACAATGCATGACAGCATGGAGCAACGTCTTGACAACTTCGCCCAATGTGGGATTCGAATCCATGATCCTGAGATTCAAAGCCTCATGCTTTACCAACTGAGCTTGTGACATCGGGCTTCTCAGCTTCTTTTGCTCGCAATTACATTGAAAACTGTAAATCAAGTTGATTTCTGGTTTCGCCATGAA
>JAUESF010070209.1:1931-13771 GCA_032274765.1 Malacoctenus tetranemus | reverse complement strand
TGTGTGTGTGTGTGTGTGTGTGTGTGTGTGTGTGTGTGTGTGTGTGTGTGTGTGTGTGTGTGTGTGTGTGTTTGATCCTGAGTGTGCTTCCTGTGTGTTGTTGCTGTGTGTGTCGCTCAGTAGCTTCAGAGCGGAACCTTTAACCACTTCAGGCGGAACAGCGCTTCGGTTTGAATATGTGGTGACACACAGGAAGACGCTTCTGTTCGTCCAGTTTCACAATAAGAGTTTAACGGCTTGTTCTTTATTGTACAGATGAAATAATGTAGACAGAGTCTAACGCACGGTTCATGAATAGTGTGACATCTCCACCATGTTTGTGTGTTTACAGTAGCTTGTGATGAGTTTGGTCCAGTTGTTGTTGTTTGTGTGTAACTTTAAGGAGTGGTGTGAGTCTGAATGTGAACTGTGGAGTAGAGCAGCATCGACACGTGTCTCTATTGTGTCTATTGTCTCTGTCTTTACTGTGCTCGTGTGTTTGCTGAAGCTCTTCACGCGTCGCTGCAGCGTGAAAGACTTCTCTTGGCATTTATTTTGAAAACCGGAAGTAGAAGTAGCTCGACGTCACTCGTGCAGCTCGAGCTTCGTTTTTCTGGTGAGCGTCCGTTCCTCCCTCCGTTCTAGTTACAGTTACTGAGTGAGTCGTTACAGGGAGTACTCTGTGTGTGTGTGTGTGTGTTGGTTTGTTTTTAACATTCAACGATGCTGCAGCGGCGCGAGCTCAGCAGCTAAAGCTAACTGAGCCGGTGCGACGTAACAGCGTGAAGGACGTAAAGAGGACGCTCCGGTGACGTCAGACGTTACGCGTTTCGGAGCGTCAAGAACGTCAAAAGTGTTTCGAGCTGTTTGTTTGGCTTCAGTCAGTGAATTAGTTTAAATTAATGAATGAAAGTGTTTGTAAACAACAGAGCTACCTGTAAAAAACATCTAATGACGTCACTGAGCTGCTGCTGCTTCTTCTCTGCTCCCAGGTGTTTCCACCATGCGGCGCTGACGCACCACGATGACGTCACAGCTCAGGAGGTCGCTCCTCCTCCGGTGTGGAGGTTGGCGCGCGGCGTCTAGCCGCAGCTTTGGCCACGCCCCCTGGGAGGGCGAGGGCGGCGCCGTGGTGCTGCGGTCGCGGTCCACCGACGTGCACCAGAACCTGGCCCTGGAGGACTGGATCGACGCCCACGTGGACCTGCGGCGGCGCCACCTGCTGCTGCTGTGGAGGAACCGCCCGGCCGTGGTCATCGGGCGCCACCAGAACCCCTGGGCGGAGTGCAGCCTGGCCGCCATGAGGGGGGCGGGCGTGGCGCTGGCCCGGAGGCGCAGCGGCGGCGGCGCGGTCTACCACGACCTGGGCAACCTCAACCTCACCTTCTTCTGCTCCAAGGACGCCTACGACCGCCGCCGCAACCTCCAGGTGGTCACCCAGGCGCTGCGCAGGCTCCGCCCACAGCTGGACGTGCAGGCCACCGACAGGCTGGACATCGTGCTGAACGGCCGCCTGAAGATCTCAGGTAGGACGCCGCCGCCGCCGCCGCCGCCCACCTGCTGCTGTGCAGTGTCTGTTGTTGACGCGGCGGCGTCCCTGCAGGCACCGCCTCCAGGCTGAGCCGCTCCACCTCCTACCACCACTGCACGCTGCTGCACTCCGCAGACCGCTCCGCCCTCTCCAGCGTGCTCCGCCCCTCCTGCGCCGGCATCCGGAGCAACGCCACGCCCAGCGTCCCGTCGCCTGTGGCCAACCTGTCGGACCACGCCCCCTCCCTGGAGTGGGAGGAGCTTGTTGAAGGCCTGGAGCAGCAGTACATCACAGGTAGGTCAGGTGGGAGGGCGGGGGGAGGGCGGAGCGACGGCGGCGGTCACCTGATGAGTCACGGCGTGCATGGTTTCTCTCTGACCTCCAGAGTTCGGCGGCGTCTCTGTGCCGGCGCTCGTGGACCCGTCTGACGAGGAGGCGTTCCCCGGCGTGGGCAGCATGGCGGCGGCGCTGCGCGGTTGGGACTGGACGTTCGGTCGGACGCCGAAGTTCAGCGTGGACACGGAGCTGCAGCTGTCGGACGGACGCTCGCTCCCTCGCCGCTCCGCCCGCCTGCACATGGACGTGAAAGGCGGGCGGGTCGACGCCTGCCGGCTGGAGGTCGCGGCCGATTGGCTGCCGGAGCGGCTGAGCGGCGAGCTGAGCGAGGCGCTGCTCGGCGAGCGCTTCTGCCCCCACAGAGCGGCGGCGGCGTTGGCCACGCTGCTGCGCTCGCAGAGCGGGCCGCTGCAGGAGCGCCTCAGGACCCTGTCGGACGCCGTCCTGACCGCCATGGGCTGAGGCGCGGCACGCTGCCCCCGCTGGCTGCTGCAGACATTACAGCCTGACACCACCTCCAGCTCCTGCTTCATCGCCACCTGGCAGCGAGGAGGTGGAGCAGAGTGCAGGAGTCATCCTCAGTTTGGTCGGGAATAAAAAAGATTATTTAGAGTTGAATTTTCTTTTTATTTATTATTATTATTTATTTAGTCATTTTTAAAAATTATTTGCAAATAACTCCAAAATGTGAAATCATGTCACATGAATTCTGGCCTAAATTTGCATTTTTCTAATACAATAAATTTCTCAGTTTAGCTTTTTAAGTAACTTTATTTCGTGTTTATTTGTCAGGTTAAATTGATCTAAATTGGGCAGGTCAAACTCTACAGCGCATGCGCCGGGCGCTTGGCCTGAGCCATGCATTCTGCTGCTGCACAGATATGTGGCATGAAGAGGTGTCACTCCGCTGTTTCACTGAGACCACAGGAGAAAACAAGAACAATCACCTTCAAGCACCTTCAAGTTCACAGCAGTAGAAGTTGGACACATTTATTTTTATTATATTTGTGAGAAAATAGTGAACATTCGTTTGAAAAGACACCAATGATCAACAGAAACCATCTGAACTGACAGAAAACCATCTGTAACCTTCTCTGTGATGAAGCTACATGAAATAAACAGCCAGTCTGTAGAGTTACTGCTCCTAAACTTCAGTCTGGTTCATTACAGTGAGTCAATGATCCGTTTGAGCCGGTTTCAGTGGTCTCTCTGTGTCCCACAGCAGGTTTCCGGCGCGGTCTCCGGGGCAGCGGCGGAGTGAGACGTCCTGTCGGCGCCTCGCTGAACACACGCTCTCTGTCCGCCGTGGTGTGCGTCGGTCGGCGAACAGCGAAGCACCGGAGCACCGCAGCGGCACGATGGGCAAGAAACAGAAGAAATCCGGGGAGGACAGGTGAGCAAAGCCCCGGCTCGTGCCGCACCGCCCCGCGGCGCACTCACCCCGAGCCCTGGGGCGCCGCTCCGGCCCCGGCGAAGCGCCCGAACCGAGCCCTCTCTCCCGCTACTCGCGCGCTTAGCTTCGGCGGCTAGCAGATGCTAACCACGCGTCAGCGGACGTGAGCGAAGGCAGGTGAAGGTTTAAAGAGGCTCAGAGACCCGGCGGTCCGACACTACCCGAGCCCCGGCGGGACCGGCGGGTCCAGGCCGGTCGGGCAGGAGGCAGGCCGGCCCTTTGGCTCCCTGGTCCGGGTGTAGCTTAGCTAACGTGTCGCTGTTAGCTCGGACCCGTTAGCCACCAGCTGGCTTCCTCTCAGATGAGGCAGCTGGGACGGACGGGCCTCCAGGTGTCCACACCTGTCGGGCTGCCGGACCGACCCAAAGCTCCCCCCACCCCGGGGGACTCACCTGAGCCGGTGGACAGGTGAGGAGGTGCTGGGTCCGGTGTTTCCCAGAGGTGAACCGTCACAGCAGGTCCTGAATCACAGGTGTGTGAAGGTGCTGAGATGTTCTTACACTTAATAAAGTGTCTTTAGACGCTTGTCTGCCTTTAACTTCCTCATGTGTGAATGAAGTACCTGTGTGGGTCTGTACATGATGTTTAAATGTCCTGTCACAGGTCCTCACAGGTCCTCCACAGCAATAACGGTGTCCCTACACTGAAAGCTACAGCGGGAGGTCCTGGAAGGGTCATAACATGAAAAGAACAACAATAAAAATGAGTTTGTAGGGTGTAAACACTGCAGACAGGTTCCTGTTCCTGCCTGGAGTCAGTGACTGATCAACTGTTTATCCTCACAGTGTCTTTAGTTCTGGGTGATAGTGAGAACTAGTACTAGTAACTCTCTGACATCAATAGTTCCCATGGAGCCACATGGTTCCTGTGGTGCTGCAGCTCAGAGGGGCTGATGGGAAGTCAAAGGAAGTGGCGTGTCAGCAGATCGGCGTGGCTTTGTGTGGCGCGCGGAGATAAACCATGTGTGTGTGTGTGTGTGTGTGTGTGTGTGTGTGTGTGTCTAACGTGTGGCTCTGTCTGATCTGGGGTCAGTGCCAAAGACGACGGCGTGGACATCGACGCGCTGGCGGCCGAGATCGAAGGAGCCGGCGCCTCCAGGGAGCCCAAAGGGAAGAAGGGCAAGAGGGCCGCCAAGAAGGACGACTTCGAGTACGCTGCTCCTCCTTCTGCTCCTCCTCCTGCTCCTCCTGCTCCTCCTCCTCCTCCTGTCTTACACCTACCCGTCTGTCTGCTCCCACAGTGAGGACGACATCCTGAAGGAGCTGGAGGAGCTGTCGTTGGAGCAGGGAGGCAAGAGCAACAAAGCCGACGACGAGGCGGCCGACGTGCCGGAGCCGCCCAGACCAGAGAAGAAGAAGACCAGGAAGGGCAAGAAGGGCGGAGCCAGCCCGGAGGATGAGGAGGGTGACGAAGGACAGGACGCGGAGAGGAACGGCGAGCAAAAGGACGAGAAGGTGAAGCGTCGCCACTCTGTCAGTGCACGCTGGTGTGGGAGGAGTCTCTAACGTCTGTGTGTGTGTGTGTGTGTGTGTGTGTGTGTGTGTGTGTGTGTGTGTGTGTGTGTGTGTTCTTCTGGCTTTAATTTAACATCCTGCTCCTCCTGCTGCTCCTCCAGGCGCCTCCTGCTGCTCCTGCCTCCGACTCCGACGACAGCGGCTCTCGCTCTCGTGCCAAAACCAAAGCAGCCAAAAAAGGAGGCAAAAAACTGTCTGACGAGGAGGAGGAGGAGGAGGAGGAGCGAGACAAAGACGAAGGCGTGAAGAAAGGCGGAGGAGGAGAGATGGAGGAGGAGTCGGAGGACGAGGAGTTCACCTCCAGGAGGGACAAGAAGAAGAAGAGCAAGGCGGCGAGCAAGGAGGAGGAGGAGGAGGAGGAGGAGGAGGGCGGCTTCAAGATGAAGACGGCGGCGCAGAAGAAGGCGGAGAAGAAGGAGCGCGACAAGAAGAAGAAGGAGGAGGAGAGGATGAAGATGAAAGTGAAGAAGGAGAAGGAGGCCGCCACCACCGCCGCCACCGAGGTCAAAAAGGAGCCGGAGAAGGTGGCGGAGGCCACGCCCACTCCGGTGGAGGAGGCGGAGGGGGCGGAGCCAGCAGCTGAAGGTCAGAGATGAAGGTGTTGGTGTGGCTTGGCTCCGCCCCCTGCTGTCTGCAGCCTGTACCTCACTTCCTGTTTGACTCCCACAGAGGACGGCGAGGGGGAGAAGAAGAAGAAGGACAAGAAGAAGAAGAAGGGGGAGAAGGAGGAGAAGGAGAAGGAGAAGAAGAAGGGACCCAGCAAGGCCACCGTCAAGGCCATGCAGGAGGCGCTGGCCAAGATGAAGGAGGTGCGTGACCCCGGCTCCCGCAGGCAGGAGGTGTCTGGAGGAGGCGCGTGGTGACCCGGGGCGACTCTGTCTGCAGGAGGAGGAGCGAGCCAAGCGGGAGGAGGAGGAGCGCATCAAGAGGGAGGAGGAGCTGGAGCTGCAGCGGCAGGAGCAGGTGAGCAGACCGCAGCCGCAGCACCTCCTTCTGGCACCGCAGCGCGCGTGACTCCTCACGCGCCTCCTCTCTCCCCGGCCTCCTCGCAGGAGCGACTGGAGCAGGAGCGGAAGGAGAAGAAGAAGCAGAAGGAGAAGGAGAGGAAGGAGCGTCTGAAGAAGGAGGGCAAGCTGCTGACCAAGGCCCAGAAGGAGGCGCGCGCCCGGGCCGAGGCCACGCTCAAGCTGCTGCAGGCGCAGGGTCGGTGCCGCGCCGGCCAGCAGGGGGCGCCCTGTTGACCTGTGACCCGGCTAACGTTGAGTCCCACCGTTGCAGGGGTGGAGGTGCCGTCCAAAGACTCCATGCCAAAGAAGAAGCCCGTCTACGACAACAGGAGGAGGAAGAAGACCAACGCGCCCACGCCCGAAGGTGCAGGCCGCCACGCTAGCAAGCTAGCACCAAGCTAGCACCAAGCTAGCAGCCTCTGACCTCTGACCTCTGACCGTCTCTCCTCCAGAGACCTCCGAGGTGACCTCGCCCACCTCTGAGACGCCAGAACCTGTTGCCATGGAGACAGAGGCAGAGACACCGGCCGCCGCCGTGGAGCCAGGTGAGGAGGGGGGAGGAGGAGGAGGTGGGAGGAGGTGGGAGGAGGAGGAGGTGGGAGGAGGTGGGAGGAGGAGGAGGTGGGAGGAGGTGGGAGGAGGTGAGGGGGCGGAGTGATGAGCGTCTCCCTGTGTGCAGAGGCGAAGCCGGAGGCGGCGGTGGAGGACTGGGAGGCCATCGCCAGCGACGAGGAGAAAGGTGAGGGGGCGGGGCCACCTCAGGGTCTCCATGGCGACGCAGCACGGCGGCCATGTTGATGTGTGAACCTCCACAGAGCTGAAGAAAGTGCACATCGAGGTGAAGGAGGAGAAGACGGCGCCTCCTCAGGCCGCCAGCGAGGAGGAGGAGGAGGAGGACGACGAAGACGACGAGGACGAAGAGGAGGAGGACGACGACGAAGAGGAGAGCGAGGAGGAGAAGGGGGCGGCGACGACTCCAACGGCCACGGCGCCGGCCAATCAGGGAAAGAGGAGGCCGCCGAGCGAGGACGAGAGCAGCGAGAGCGACGATGATGATGGCAGGACGAAGGAGGAGCGGCTGTACGACCGGGCCAAGAGGAGGATAGAGGTGAGGAGGAGGGAGGAGGAGGAGGGGGAGGAGTTGATGCTGTGGCTCTGACGGCGCCCTGCTGGTTTCCATAGAAACGCAAGGCGGAGAACCTGAGGAACGTGGACGTGGAGCGACTCAGGGCGCCGGTGGTGTGTGTGCTGGGACACGTGGACACGGGCAAGACCAAGATCCTCGACAAGGTGACGCCGCCAGCTCGCCGCTAGCTCGCCGCTAGCTCGCCGTTAGCCTCACTGACCGCCTGTCCGTGCTCCTGCAGCTGCGGCACACCAACGTGCAGGACGGCGAGGCCGGAGGCATCACGCAGCAGATCGGCGCCACCAACGTCCCCAAGGAGACGATCGAGGAGCAGACCAAGATGGTCAAAAACGTAGGGCGCCCGCCGTCACCTTGCCGTCACCTCACGGTGACCTCGCCGTGACCTCGCCAGCACGCTGGCGGCCATGTTTGCGGCGCTGACGCGGCGTGTGTGTGTGTGCAGTTCGATAAGGAGAGCCTGCGGATCCCCGGCATGCTGATCATCGACACGCCCGGACACGAGTCCTTCAGGTGAGGCCGCGCCGCCGCCCACCCGTCTGTCCGCAGCAGCCCGTCTGACCCGCCCCCTCCCCGTCTCCGTAGCAACCTGAGGAACCGCGGCAGCTCCCTGTGCGACATCGCCATCCTGGTGGTGGACATCATGCACGGCCTGGAGCCGCAGACGCTGGAGTCCATCAACCTGCTGAAGGAGAAGAAGTGCCCCTTCATCGTCGCCCTCAACAAGGTCGGCTCCTCCTCCTCCTGCTCCTCCTCCTCCTCCTCCTGCTCCTCCTGCTCCTCCTTTAACGGCCCTCTCGCCCCGTCAGATCGACCGCCTGTACGACTGGAAGAAGAGTCCGGAGACGGACGTGGTGGCGACGCTGAAGAAGCAGAAGAAGAACACGAAGGACGAGTTCGACGAGCGAGCCAAGGCCGTCATCGTGGAGTTCGCCCAGCAGGTGGCGCCCCGCGGCCGCCAGCCAATCAGGTGCGGGCAGGCGTGACCTTGGTGACGTGACCCTCCTCCTCCTCCTCCTCTCTGCCCTCAGGGCCTGAACGCCGCCCTGTTCTTCGAGAACAAGGACCCGCGCACCTTCGTGTCGCTGGTGCCCACCTCGGCCCACAGCGGCGACGGCATGGGCAACCTCATCGCGCTGCTGGTGGAGCTCACGCAGACCATGCTGGCACGCCGCCTGGCGCACTGCGACGAGCTGCGGGCGCAGGTCATGGAGGTGAGAAGGGGGCGCGGCCTCCGCGGGTCGAGCGGTGCCTGGGTCGCCCCTGACGACGTGCGCCCCCGCAGGTGAAGGCGCTGCCCGGCATGGGCACCACCATCGACGTCATCCTCATCAACGGGCGGCTGCGCGAGGGCGAGACCATCATCGTGCCGGGCGTGGAGGGGCCCATCGTCACGCAGATCAGAGGCCTGCTGCTGCCGCCGCCGCTCAAGGAGCTGCGCGTCAAGGTGGGCGCCGGGACCTTCAAAATAAAAGCTGTGCGGGCGCGGCGGCCTGACGCGGCGCGTGTGCTGTGTGCAGAACCAGTACGAGAAGCACAAGGAGGTGTCCACGTCCCAGGGCGTCAAGATCCTGGGCAAGGACCTGGAGAAGACGCTGGCAGGGCTCCCCCTGCTGGTGGCCCACAAGGACGACGAGATCCCCGTCCTCAGGGTGCGCCGCCGCCGCCGCCCTCCGCCTCGCCACCGCCGTGGGCGTGGCCTGTCCGTCTGACGGCTGCTGCTGTGTTTCAGGACGAGCTGGTGCGCGAGCTGAAGCAGACGCTGAACTCCATCAAGCTGGAGGAGAAGGGCGTGTACGTGCAGGCGTCCACGCTGGGCTCGCTGGAGGCGCTGCTCGAGTTCCTGCGCACCTCCAAAGTCCCCGTAAGTCCGCCGCCGCCGCCGCCCGTCAGCTGACCCTGGGCGCCGAGGGGGGAGGAGTCAGAGGTCACGTGTCTGTGTCGCCCCTCCCGCAGTACGCCGGCATCAACATCGGCCCCGTGCACAAGAAGGACGTGATGAGGGCGTCCACCATGCTGGAGCACGACCCGCAGTGCGTCAAACACACACACACACACACTCATTCATGAGGGTAAACCCAAACTAAACCTCTCTGTGAGCGCCCCCTGGGCCTGGCTCCGCCCCCTGGGCCTGGCTCCGCCCCCTGACGCTGCGTGGTTCTGCAGGTACGCGGTGATCCTGGCGTTCGACGTGAAGGTGGAGCGGGAGAGCCAGGAGATGGCCGACAGCCTGGGCGTGCGCGTCTTCTCCGCTGAGATCATCTACCACCTGTTCGACGCCTTCACCAAGTACCGCGAGGACTACAAGAAGGCCAAGCAGGACGAGTTCAAGTAGGCCGCGCCTCCCGCCGGGGCCACAGGGGGCGCCGTCTGCAGCGGCGCCGCCCCGCGGCGGTGGGGGCGTGTCCTGACGCGTGTTTGCTCCGCAGGCACATCGCCGTGTTCCCCGTGAAGCTGCGCGTCCTCCCCCAGTTCATCTTCAACTCGCGCGACCCCATCGTGATGGGCGTGACGGTGGAGGCGGGCATCCTCAAGCAGGGCACGCCCCTCTGCGTGCCCAGCAAGGGGGTGAGCAGGAGCACCAGGGACCGCCGGAGGCTCGGGGGCGGAGCCGTCCTGTGACGTGCGTGTGTGTGTGTGTTTCAGTTCGTGGACATCGGCGTGGTCACCAGCATCGAGATGAACCACAAGTCGGTGGACACGGCCAAGAAGGGCCAGGAGATCTGTGTGAAGATAGAGCCCATCCCAGGGGAGTCGCCCAAGATGTACGGACGCCACTTCGAGGCCACCGACATCATCATGAGCAAGGTGAGGCCCGCACTGAGCGAGGAGCAGGAGAGGGAGACAGGAGAGCAGGGAGACAGGTGCAGGAAGATGAAGCAGGGACAGGAAGAGGGTGAGACTTCCTCCCAGCGAGGGGGCGGAGCCTGTCAGCTGTAGCGTGTGCTAGCGTGTAGCTGTGTGTGCGGTGGCTAACGGGCGGCGGCGGCGGCGTGTGTTGCAGATCACGCGGGCGTCCATCGACGCGCTGAAGAACTGGTTCAGGGACGAGATGACCAAGACGGACTGGCAGCTCATCATGGAGCTGAAGAAGACCTTCGAGATCATCTGAGGCCGCCGACGTACCGCACACACACACACCTCCTCCTCCACCACCGGGCGGCGCCGCGCCGACGCCGCCCGGGGACAACACAATAAAAGCGGCTCACATGGAGAGCGGCGTGCCGTGTGTTTCTGTGCGCGGCGGCGCGGCGGCGCCCAGCGCGGCAGCAGTAGTTTAGCCCCGGTCACTCAGTGTTCCAACGTGCCTGTCCAGCATCCGCGTTGTGGTTTCATCACCCTCTTCTTCTCCTCCTCCGCTCTCGTCCGTCGCCTGCTGCCTCCCGTCTCAGGCTCCGCCCCCCTCCTCCTCCAGCCGGAGCGCGGCAGGGCGGGCGGAGCCGAGCGGCGCCGGCTCCCACCACAGAGGATTGTTCTGTTGCTCTGGGAGCGGCGAGGGCGGGTCTACAGACTGCAGAGTGGAGGGTGTGTGTGTGAGAGAGTGTGTGTGTGTGTGTGAGTGTGTGTGTGAGTGTGTGTGTGAGTGTGTGTGAGAAGGATGGAGGAGATTTTAACCTGTTTTTGCTGCAAATGCTGATGTAATAAATTCCCATGGTTCTGATGAAACGTGCTGAGTTTTCACTGAGACTGAATGAACTGAGACTTCACTCTAAACCTGAAACCAGACAGGAGCATCAACTCTAAATGTCTACAAATATAAAGAAAATATTTTGGTCTGAAAATATTTTCTTTAAAGAATCAGTTTATTAAATTAAAGCAGAGTTCGTATGAAGATTCACATGAGACGTTTAATGATCAAATAAAGCTGGAAATACTTTGTGTCACTCTCCCACAGTTCTACTTGTCTTTAAATTCAGTTTAACGTGAAATAAACATTAAAACTCATTCAGATTTTTATCCAGTTTTGTGTTTTAATCTTCAGGTTTTTACAACAACAGAAACAAACAATGAGAGACGCACAGGAAGTGAAATAAGTGATTGAATGAACTCCAGCAGACAGACTGGACTCTGACTGACTCGGTCCACTGACTCAGTCCACTGACTCAGTTCACTGACTCAGTTCACTGACTCGGTCCACTGACTCAGTCCACTGACTCAGTTCACTGACCCGGTCCACTGTTACTGTCTGAGCAGGTGCTGTGTAACCGTGTGTAGTGTCTGCTGTGTCCTGCAGGGGTCAGCAGAGCGCTGGTGTTCGTCCCTAACGCGCTGAGGGAGACGGAGTGCTGAGTGTGGCGGAGCCCGGCGGTCAGACGGCGGCGGCGGCGGCGTGGGCGGGGATGAAGTGTCCGTGCAGGTCCATGTGGACGGAGGCCGGGATGGAGGCGCGCGCCAGCTCCGTGAAGGTCCTGGCGTCCAGCACCAGCAGGAAGGGCGACACCTCGGGGTCCGGCGAGATGACGGACGACAGGATGACCCCTGGAGGTGGACAAGCACACGGTCAGAGCGGGGCGGGGCGGGGCGGGGCGGTGGGCGGCGCCGCTGCTCACCGTCGTCCTCCTCCACGGCGCCCGGAGACGCCACGAACACGGGCTCGGACGGGAAGCAGTTGTCCCCTCGCCACTCCACGTGCGTCCTGGTCACGATGTCGAACTTGGCGATCTGGACACAGAGAGACGGGGTCACTCCTGGGAACCAGTTCCACCCAGTGGGAGCTGTCCTGTTAGGAACCATTGGTTCCTAGGAGCTCCCCTGCGGGTTGTTGGCAGTACTTTGGGCCCTGAGGCGTCACCTTGTTGGGGTGTGGGGACCACTCCAGCTTGGAGCCGTAGAAGTACCGGTACTTCTTGGCGTTGAACCTGTAGTTGATGCCGGG